>JAQIWI010000026.1:0-138915 GCA_034698825.1 Deuterosminthurus bicinctus
TGTGTGTGTGTGTGTGTGTGTGTGTTTGTGTGTGTGTGTGTGTGTGTGAGAATAGTGAAGGTGCAGCAATTAAAGTAAAATACAACAAACACGCTAATCTGAAAACTGACTGTCATAAAAATTGGAAAGACTGGGCACTTCCATAAAGTCTTTCGTCGTATGCTTTGATAGTCCATGTATTTTCTTACTCATTATGTCTACACAGTGCCATGCACTTACACCCATAAGCACCTTGCATGGCTAAAGACGCATGATGGCAGGGAAATCCACTCCATAGCTGTGAGGAAGCTTGAGCGGTGACTATACCTACCGGGAAATATTTAATGTAAATGTAATTGGTTTGAAAGGACACTCGTCGCACCTTTGTTTACCAAGTCCCTTTGAACAATATCTGGCCCATGTGAAAGTGTAGTTTTAACTTGCATTACTCTCCTCTGGCTGTTTCTATTGTCCTGAAGTTCACGATGGCATCCATCTTTATCTTTGGCAAGAATATGTATACAAGATCTTGAGCATTAGAATCACAATCAAGTTATCAATATACATATGCTAAGAGATTGATTTCTTAAGTAATGGTCGTAATGTTGTTGGTGCAAGAAATCGATCACACAGGCGATGGGGACGATGAGGATGGTGAAGATAGTTTTCGCGACCATCAATCAAGTGGTGAGTGGCATGTATTATTATTCAACAATGTTATTACAACACGTAATACAAGTGTTATGGGCTATTAGGGGCATATGTTATCCCTTTACTTACTTCAATGACTTCGTTCTTGGTTCTTGCTTACACAGATACTCAACCATGATTACCAAAATTTCGCTAACTCATTCCTCCTGTGTGTAATTGAAGATATACAGATAAAATGACTACGTAGTAGCAGTTAATGCTCACTTAAACAGATCAACTCGATGATCAACGCATGAGTACAGGTGATGAGTTGTTCAAGTGTACAATATGTATTTACCAGTTTACTTGGCCCTCCCATATTCTTAGACGGAACAAGGTCGGTCCACCACATGCCCCATGTGCTCTGGACAACTGTTCTCAAACCTCTGAGAGCTAAAATATTCACTGTAGTACTTCTTTCACTGGCTAATTCACTTAGCTCGGTGAGACTAATGCATTAAAGGAATTAGGTGTGTGCAGTCAAGCAGTATACATAACTATTATTCCTTTGTCAGTCTCAAACTATGCACACATCTCAGGACATTCGAATCGACTCGCTTTACAGAGCTTCAGTATTTTGGTACTCATCTGTGTGCATGCGAAGCATAATCAGCTCATAAAAGCGGCTATTCCCGCTCTCGGAGGTAGTAACCAGTTAATCTCCACATCATTGATGAATAAATTAACCATAGGAATAAACTGCTGGGAAATCGTAAATTTACAATGAATGTCCGAAGTGTTCACTTTATTGTACCCGTACAGCATGTAAGCCCTAGTTGGACGGTGCACACTATTACAATCTCACAGCGCTCGTATCGATTTACCAATCCTTCCAGCAGTAATACTCAAGAACAAGAACTATTCAGAGCTTTCCCTCGCTCAATTGTGGTATGATTCAAATCAACTTATTGTTCTGAGGCACAGGGGTTACGTGAAGGTTTCTTATGTCCTGCTAACCCTGACACTATTTGTCACTCTCCGGTACCGTTCGTGTCCATTGAAGCAATTACATGTGGTTTATTTCATGTCTTTTTGTATAATACCGTGGAAAACGTCTAGGGCATAGGCTTGACATGATCATTTGGTCACAGTGCATTTCCACGGTCGCTCCCACTATTCACCTAATTACTAGTCAGGCGTAGGATTCACCATGGCTAATGCTATTAATGCTTACTGCAACGTTAAAATTTGTATGTGCACTTGTGCTGTACTGGCAGCTGCATGAGCGTTATGCTTACTTAGTGATGTAGACAGAATGGAAGAATAATAATGCTTTCGATTAAAATTTTCCTTGACAATGCGGAACTCGAAAGAATGATGCTTGTAAGCATTAATGGAGTGGAAGTGAGTTCGTACAGCTGTCATGTGTGTGCAGTCGCGTAGGTCCATGGAGCGGGGAAACTTCTATTTCATGAGGAAATCATAATCAAATCAAGGGTCTTCATTGTGAGCCAATGTCCGGCACACTGTTGTACGTTTTTAATTAGGGCATGAAAAGTACTGAAGTAGCAAATTTTCGTATCAGGTAGTGCTGTATGAGAAACGCAGTACATAACATAAGTGGTTGAGGATTCAAGCCCTATAGTCTGGCTGGCAAGAATTCAATGTACACTGATCATAATTTATTTTCCAGTCAGTCTTGCAGAATTAAGGAAATGACAAAAAACATTGGCTTATTGGGCAGTTATCAAGCTCGTTTGCTTATCGTGTATATACGTACCAGAGATGGATACCACCAATCGACACGCTCGGTCAAGTCTGTGTCCAACTGTGTTTGTTGTCTCCTGTAGTAAATTGCTCTTCAGGTTGTCTACTCCTGTGGGGTCGTCTCTATGTGCATGTGTTGTCTGCTGCACGGGATGAGCTATGCCATGGACTTGTAATTAATTCATATTATCCAAATCAAATTCATTTCTATTGTTTGGAATCTTGTGTTGTTTTCGTAAAAGTTTAGCAGATTAATTCTCTCTTCCATGGCTTTCGGGTAGTGCTAAATGCTTGGTCAACACACTCACTCACAAAGACAATGGGACGATGGAGAGAAGGAATTTTGTTCGTTGAATTGATGCTTTGTCTCCAACAGGGCTTTTAGAGGGTTAAAGTTACAGCAATAATTATGATATTATGTAGCATCCCTTAAGCCGTTCACGTCTAGATTGGACACTTAATTCACTTATTCTGTGTAAGCATAAGACAGTAAAAATCGTCAAGAGAACCTGATACTACAATTTCCTTGACTCACACAACATCCATTCACGCTAAACATGTCCGACAATTTTTTTTTCTCGTTTAACGTACTTGATGACTTCTCATTACCAGCTAACCGAGCGAACAGGTTTTATGACATTTCCATTTTACATTTCACAGATTTTTTCCGTGGAATATCTTACTGAATGTTCATATGCAAGCAGCAGGAGGAGACTCAAAAGTATTTAAACGCTTGTAAATCGAACCTGACAGTGATGATATCGCAAGGCAGGGAATAAGAAGATTCTCTAGCCAGTAAAAATCTATCAGGACCGCCTGACTCAACGAAAGGACTGTGCACATAATAAATTATGGGATTCAGCAGCCTCATTTGGATTCAGACCTTCTCTCTATTTACCTTTTATATTATATAGTATTTGTATATATTGGCTATATTCATCATTGACTTCGTTGCATATTGCGAATTTCTCTTGTCACTCATCTAAGCAGTAATTACTGGCAATGTATACTGACGACCGTACTCTGAAACCTTATGCAGTTATGTTTAAGACAACAGCCGGAATATGCTTAAAGACTCTTCTGTGCCAGTCAAAAAAACAGAATTATTTGCCAAATCTCTTACCATTTTTGGGTGATCGGCCATTAAAACTAACCTGAGAAATCAACATGGCTACCTCCTTTTTGCGCAAACCCACCTTTATCACGTGTACATAGCTTTTCATAAAATCTTAGCGTGCCTATAACCAGCAGAAAATAAAACAAACATGGCAGTTCATATAGACCAGAAGTCACGTATTGGGTTACATCATTTTTAGACTTTCAGAGTTCGTGGGTTTGAGAGAATTATGATGCAGTGAGGAATACAACGCGTGGCAGTTAAATAAAAAAATGTAAAAGGCGGGATCTTAGTGCAGTTGGAGATCGGATTGTTGTATGTAAAAAAAGAACTGCATCGTAACCGTTCTGTAGCGTTCTCATGACTTTCCTTTGAATTTTTGACTGTTCAGAGACGGCGGGTGGGGGTTTGTTTGGGTTAAGCCCTTGGACTTGAGAGAGAGAGAGAGAGAATCTTCTCGTTGTTCATCGTTCATGGCCATGGAGACATTATATGATGGGAACGAGAGAGAGAGAGATGAAGTGGAATCTCAGCTAGAGCTTACGATGACAGAGGAAGTACATAAATTTCCTATAAACGGTTACTTTACACTTTAGAAAGCATCTCTCTTTACGCTCATATAATACACTTAGCTCCAAACAAACGCCTGCCTCCCGTCATTTTTCTCCGCGTCCGCATAAATTCTGAAACTCTGTTTCAAAGGGACCCCTCTCTTTACCTTTCATACAATAATGCACCAACAACAACGTGCTACTAAAACTGAGCCAGGAATTTCAAAGGGTTATTGCTGTTGTTACACCTCACACATATAAACTCCTACTCTGATGTATGCACAGAATATTTAGCTTTTCTGTATCTTGTATTAGTTTCTTGACATAGGTTAAGATGTCCATGAGTAGTAGCTATTCAAGTAGGAAAGTCCGAGTTTATAAGTATGTGTGTGTGTTGTGTATGCACAATACGTCTAAACATATTCCTCCTCTTCTACACGTCAACCCCCCACCACCCTTTAACAAGATATTTTTTGCTTCATTAAGTATTTTCGCCCAGTGTATAAGCAGGAATATCAGCTAATGGAGGGACGTAGAGGTGAAATAATATGCACCAACAGACATTCTCATCATTTGCTCTCATCATCTACTGGGAACCACTTTGCTCTGTTTATACACGCCAACGCTTCACAACCTCACCTTCTTTATAAATTCTGAGTATGGCTAACTTTATTGTTATTGTGAGTCGTCTACCTTATACAGTGTTTCTCCTCGGACAGTCATTTACACAGCAGCAATGCTCCGATGGAAAATGTTCGTTTTTTTTGTAATCTTTCTTCAGGATCAGTATTGAGTGAGATTGAATTAATGGTTAGATCACATAGTGTGACCTCTTCAGGTATATTTCCATTTCATTCACAAACAAATTCTATTGTGTGTATGTTTAGACATAGGGGATGCATAACAATCGAGCAATCCAAGGCTATCCAATTCTACTAGACATTAGGCATTAAGCTCGCTGGCCCACAATTGTCCGACTAAATCTTTGTGCGTGTAATGATTGCCTATAAATTTTACTTCTATAGTACACGCTCATCGTATGTCTGTGGGCATACATGAATGTCATGCAACCGAAGTGCACACGTTGACTGAAGCGTGCGAATAGCAAAACATAACATTTCAGCTCAACACTCTCCCCCTTCTGCAATCCGATCCCGCGTGCCAAATCCATTGTTTTATGAATACCTAAATCATTTTTAAATTTGTTCTGAGAGTTTTCGTCGCTATTTATGACCATTACCCAACTTGGTTACGTCCACCAGCACAAAGCATTTGAAAGGAAATTGTGAGTCCGTGATGCGTATGTTTGGTATATAATAACAGAAGTATTAGCGAGAACTATACAGTAGAATTACTATCCGTATGAAGGCGAGATTGGCGGCTAGCTCACTGTCACGAATGGCAGTTCAATTTTGCATGCTGTAAAATCTTCAATAAGACTAGAAACTACTGCATTTTATCACCCCCTTAACATCTTTTATAGCATTCATCATTACATTTCTTCAAATCTGGCTGTGTCAAGGATTCATAATAAGATTTTAGGGTTGTTATGCATGTTACTAGAGGAATGTTAGACAAGGTAAGATTTTATGTCGATGTTCCACGAGACTATATTGTCTTGGGATGTTATTCATGGAGAATAAGTGCTTGATGGACTAACAATAAGGAACACACCATTGCATATGATCTGGAAATGTTTTTTCCTTGGCTGTGTCCAATTGCATATTTCTGGTAGGTAGACCGACGTCGGGATTATCATCTGTGACGTAGGCGACAGTGTTGGGACAGCGGATTACAAGTATCCGACATGAAGCAATGATGATTTTGTACTTAGCTGTTGTTTAATTCATGCAGAGCACTAAGCATGTATGCACATGAGTTCCAATGCATTTTGATTTAAACCGACCCGTTGTTTACGAATGCATCAGGATAACTAGTGCTGCTGAGTGATTGCTCTATAACCGCGTGGTGTTTTGAAAGAATAGAGGTAAGCTACGGAAATTCGAGTAGCAGTGTTTTATTCACAACCGGGAGACGGATCATTCAGCTTCAAAAATCATGAGAGGCAAGATCAGAATGATGTATAGCAAGGCTAGACTCAATTAAAAGGACAAAAGGTCATAAATAATAACCAGCTATTTGTAAATTTCCATGTTCATCCAAGATAGGTGAGTTTGAGAAATCAATGAAAATTATGATTATCACGTTATATCCATGGAAGGCTTTCGCATGTAATCTATGCCACGCATTCTTTTGGTTCAGCAGTTTCAATCCTTCCACATGTTTGGTAATTATATCAGTGGGCTTCAAGCGCATGCCGCAGAAGTATGCAATAGGATGTCGTAAGTTGCAAAGGCAGAAAGGGGAAATATATATTGTGGGGTGAGTAATCTGTACCAATGATAAGTCGACTACTGCCTGGATGATAAGGAAAGGTAAGCGGTTGTTATGCTTCGAAAGTTTTTATGGCATTTGTTCGCCCCTGATGGTGATCAACACTCCAGAGCGTCTATGATCACTTGATGAATGGTTGGCGCGGTCAAAAGGCAAAAGTTTAGAATGCCTTATGTGATTATAGTATCTATTCGTCTGTATTGCTTTCCAAATAGGAGTTTCAAAGCACTTGATCATCTCACTACCCTGCTTAGTCAAAGTTCACATACGGTCAGAAATCAATTTTTTCAGGGTAAACAAGCAGAAGTAGGAGAGTAGGAGTGCGAGAAAATACCTTGTTTAAGGAAAGGCTTATAGTTTTATCACTTGCACCGCAAGTCATTCAATGGGCAGAGGTTTTTGAGGTCCGTGTTGCGTATACTTATCTTAAGGGATCATTTATTGTATTTTCTAACTAAGAAAAAGGGGATTGCTTACAAAACCTCTACTTCCTACACATTTGTGCTGAGATCTGTTCGTGCTGAAAAGATGAAGTGGATTTAAAGATTTGGCCAAGGACTTGCCTTTTTTGTGGCAGCCAGCATGTGTAGTATCTTGAATGAATTATGACGTGGACGACAATCGGATCGTCCGGCGCATGCAGAATTTCTTCGTTTGTGCAGGAATCCTTGTTCTGGCACAGTTCCTCACGCCTTCTTACATTTTGTTCACGCGTCTCCTCTCTCGTTTCTGTCGGCATTCATTTGACCAACCTGCTGACGCATTTGGGTGAGCAACAGGTAGCTAAGTGAGGAAAAAGACAGCATATGTTGGGAGAATATAATTTACTCGTCAGCTCTGTGCCGGTTGGGCAGTAGTAATTTACAACTAAATTTAAGATAAGACAATGGGGAGTTTACTTATTTAATGCTAACAGGAAGAAGAGGCGGTAGAAAGAGAAAATGGCATGCGCGTGGTATGGGATTGCCTTTGGTTTCCAACATCAACAAAAAACAGAAGAATAGTTTTTAATTCTGTTTTACTAATGTAGTCGATTGACCTTTGCCTTCATGTTGCATGAGGAGTTTCAAATGATGTGGGATGTATGCAGAATACTCACATTCAGACGTGGGATGGCCCTTTGCCTGACCAGTTGTGATATGGTAGCTACGTTTGAGGGCAAATTCGACTAAAAAATGAGCCGACGTCGTATACATTGAAAGGCAATGAATGCCATAGTTACAGAGAATGTGGAATCATTATTTCGATGGAAAAATCTTCTTGTTTCCCCGTCCCTTCACTCTTTCTTTCTCATGTGCGGGGAAAACGATAAATATCCGTTGTTGGTGGTATCGGCTAACGATCGCGCTGATGTTGCACGAGTCCCGCCTGTGCTTCATCAAGCCCTGTACCATCTGATATGATACTGCTGTGAATCAAATTAATTTTTTTCCTGTGAAAAAATCCTGAGATGAATTTCAAACTGATGTGCCGAAAAGTAAGTGTTTAGCGTGTGTCTGTGTGTGTGCGTACGTGTTAGGATCCCTCACTCCTTCGTCAGCCTGACTTTTGACTGAGTAAGTGAGCATAGTTGAAAGTTGAACAAGGTCAATGTAGACGTTGAACGATGAAATACCATTTTTCTCTTTAATATCCAGCCATCATAGTGCTTATCCTTCGGGAACATCATGGCATACCTTCCTCCTCCTCCTCTTCAGCATGCTAATCATATGAACTGCACTCCTCCAGGAACTTAAATAGTTTAGGAACAAATTATGTCGACGAAATGGATCACTCATCACACTCACATGCGTCGTACGCTGGTCCGCTCTCCATTAAGTAGGCAAACAAGCGTGAGTTTATATTATGCAGTGACAACTGCTAACCGCTTCTGATAAACGTTCCACCGAAAAACATATGACGAGTTTACTCGAAACAGACAGGGAAGATGTTAGAAATGAAGAAAAATGTTGTACAAACGTTGCGCTTCAAACTGGGCAGCATGGAAGGCATGAACTCACACACACTATGTCGCACACATGGGTGCGTAACCTGTATTTGTGTATATGTGTGTGCCTGAAGAGTAAGACCATCCTGTCGTCGACATCAAATAAATTTACACAGAAACGCTGTTTGTTTGGTGAACAATTTGAAAGCTTCTGTAGGTGTGTCCACATCCGAGATTGCATACTGGCAAGTACACGCATACACGTTGATTCCCCACGTATTGGAATCTTTCTCACAGCAACGACGGCGGCCCTGTCGCGCATCGTATATAATAGCAGATTATGGCATTTACCAAAGACAAACGTGAAGAGGAAAGAAGTGGACGCATAAGCTGTCAGCCTTTGTACACTCTAATCCAGCACCAGCAAGCTGGACATCGTGTGTGTAACGTGTTGTGAGATTTCTTGCTGCTTCCCCTAGGACCCCTCACCTTGCTGGTCCCATTGCCTCGTAGCGATATGAGGAAACGGATACACAAGCATAATTGCATGGATTTACGATAGGTATATATTTATTCACCCGAGAAGTTGTTACAGGTTAAGTCTTCATAAACCTTTATTTTACACTCCCTATCTTCAGGAAAGTGTATGTCTTTCACAAACTTATTATGTACAACAATATACGATTTGTACACAAGATGCTGAACATGGCGTCTGCTAGAAATAATAGGTTAAAATTGAAGCTACACATCCAACATGGCCTGCGGATTAATAAGGCAGGTTCATGTGGAAAGTTCATAGGAGTAAGGACTTTGTGACAAAAGGTGAGCAGAAGCATGATGATGATGGAAGACAATGAGTGAGAGAGAGAGAGATAGAGGATCCGAAGCTTAACGTGTTGAAGCAGTGGTTGATTTGAAGAAATCGAAAATTCATGTCGCACCATTCGTGACTCGGCTGTTTTTATGACAAATGGTCAACATCTCTCCACACTCTCTACATCATTTGTTCTTTTCAATTCTTCTTAATCGTATGTACTTAAGCCGCTTTTCTCTCGCCGAATGAGCGATTGCTTGAGCAAGCTTACCAAGAACAAAATATGTATATGTGAGCGCGTCCCTGACTGTACTCCTCGTTGGCACCAGCATATACTGTAAACAATAACGAGTCATCATTCTTCCAATCTCCTGCTCATCTTTGTCTTCGTGTTCCCTCCTGTTAAAAGTCTCGCCGCAGCCACCATGGATCCTGTCCATAGCGGCATTTCATTGTAAACAACGAGACAACCAGCCGTCAGCGAACCAGCCATCGCATGTTTAATAATTGTGAAACTTTAAATTATTATCTCCTCTTCTGATGCTTATTTGCTGCTACCTTCCATCATGAAGCACTTTTACTTTATTGACTTGATATTTTTGGCAAAACCTCCCACTTGCCTAGAGTTTCACAGCTGTTTGTTAAACGATGAATGCTTGTTGTTGTGATGTAACAAAATGAAAAGAAGATCATTTGCATCAGATAATGCAGTATAATTCTCAACAAATTCAAGGACATGGTGTTCAATGCACTTTCGTTAATCTTATTTATAAGATTAACCTTGCATGTTTGATCTAACATAACTGTAAGATAATTAATCGACTCATTAAATGGCAAATACGGGTGCCAATTTACTGCAAGCGAACAGGTAGTTTTTTTCTTGATGTATGTTTGCTAGAGAGCAAACAGAAACATAAGTAATTGAATCCAGCGTTAAGTAATAGACGAGCCTCCACACACATATTCCTTCCGTAGTCTCCCCACTGAGGCTATTAGGCTATATGAATGTACACAGTAGAGAGTGAGGGGTGCAGTCAACAGCCAGGTACATTTGTGAAAATGGCAAAATGTGGATCCCGTGGGACGAGCCCTTGGGGTATCTTAATTGATCGTATGGTTACTGTAAGAGATAATACTTGACAAATAGCCTCTTTTTCTTCAGAAATGACGATAATCAATGTCATGGTGATGAAGAGAATTTCTGGGGAAATCCGATTTTTGTTGTAGAAAAGATTTGTTTGCTTCATTTTTTACTCTAAAACGCAGATGAAGATTGTGATGATTAAGTGAAAAATTTAAGATGCTCTTACTTAGTTAGGATATAGTTGTGACATGTACATGAGATGCTCTATTCGATCCCAGAAGAACAAGAGAAAAGTATGTGTGCTACGAATGTCGAGGAAATGCTTTCGATCTTTTAGATTTTCTGCTGAGACTAAACTGCTCGGCCCGTTCGGTGTCTGTGTATGATAGCATGGTTGTAGAAGTAAGAATAAAATAACTGTACGGCTTAATATGACGCTGGGCATTGATAAAGTTGAGCAAGTTTACAGTGTAGGAGAGAATATATGAGCTGAGAAGAAAAACCCTATGAGTACCTTTACTAAGATACGCAGAGAATAAGGTCCCTGGCTGATTTATATGTCTGGATCATAACATTTTTCTCGTGTTCCTATGAGGTTCCCCCTCTCTCTCTCTCGTCTCTCCTTCCTCGGTCTGTCTTTGGTGTTTCATGCAGTGCCGCGAGAATAGGTTTTACAATTGACCTACGAGTAAAAGTCCATTACCTTGAAGGTACAAGAGCGGGGAGCGAGTGGACTCGAGTGAGCGTGATCTCGCCGAAAACAGAGCTTGTCTTAACCATTGTCCCATCTTTATTTCTATCAGTCTCTCGTAACTTCTCTTCTAAATCAGGTTGCCCGCTCCTTACTTGTTAAAACAATCGAAAAATAAGGTTAATGAGGGTAACAAGCTACCTTCATCTGTTGTAGTAGTGGTACCGCATCTCTCATCTCTGTTGCCATACATTCACGTTGTTGTTCTTAATGTGATTATCAGTTAGATACCTTTTTTTAGCCTAAGCTCACCGTGTAGTTGGTGCGGTAGCAATGGCCATGCAGACGCGGTGGTAATGTAAAACAATGCTTTCCTCATTCTGATAAGGGTCACAGAGGAATTTTAATCGCACACTACGACCGACGTCCAGACTCACTCATCAAGTGGTTCAATAGCAGCGATAAAATTCACAACTGTTGATGGGACAGTCCGCTTCTCTATGGCGTCTAATGGATGAGTATGTTAAGTCCTGACCGAGAGAAATCCATTGTGAATTGGACATGTGTGGAGGGATTAGTCTGAATGTGCGGGGCAATGTGTCAGGCATGTGCGTATTACTTCGTACTGTGACGCGGCCGCTCGGCGACCTTTGAAGATTTACTTTTACAGAACCAAGCCATGGAACGTACACAAGTATAAAGCAGCACACCTTATTTTTTTGGCTATGGCTACTCCAAAATTTCATACGGGAAAAGCGACAGTCCCACGGATGCTACTTAACAAGAGAATGTATGTGAGAACAATATTTGGAGAGGTGGGCTGTTCACATGCATATGATTTCTATGGGATTAACAGGCGGTAGTGAGGCACGAGTCGTTTCAACAGTATTTTATTACTCATTTAATGGTTTGAAAGAAAATAGATTCATTGTCTCATGTGCATTAACTCAAGAGGGTCCTAATGTCCATTACAGTGTTTCCGGGGAATGAAAATCTATCACCACAATGACACAAACACACATGCTCCAATCTTGTGATCATGACGACGGCAGGACTCGTATACCTTCATCCTCTGTGAATGAGCGTCGGAGGCGGAAGATTTCATGTTACCAAGCCTACTGATTTTCAAGTTTTATATTTTATTTACCCTCTTGAGGGAAGAGTTTTGAAAAATATTACTTTCTCGTTAAGCTCTGTGTATGCTTTGATAAACTATGGCTACTTAAGCAACACAAGTTTAATGCAACATGCCCCCGACCCATCAGCATTATCACATTAGATGTAGACACAATCATGCACATAGCACTACCTTCAATTATTTTCCTAATATCAACAATGATGCATGCATTTGAGATTCTTGGTCTTTGTCATCTTTTGATGCACTAGGAAGTCATCTACTATAGCTTCCATGTGATGACGATGGAGCCTCATGAGATAAACATTTTTGTATTCACTGTGTGAGGAAGACAAATATTATCACAACAGTAGTGGTTGTCTCTCTCAAGAATGAGAACAAGGGGATAATGAGTGAAGGAAATCCTTCGGTATGGGTTGCTATGTTGTTGTTAATGCTTTTCCTCGGGAAATAAATAAGACTAAGAGCACGGATTGAGTTGTGATTCAGATTCATTCCTTCTAATGACTCCTCCAGTCCGCCTTGTTTGATATAAAAGTTAATTTACATGTGAAAATTGATACTCCTGCCCCTTCAGCTTTGGTACAAGGGAGAAAATGAGCCTAACGATGTTAATTGCATGTTTCATTCAATTGGAGGACCACCATGTAGAGGAATTATCAGGAAGTGAAACGTCCTCCAATCTAGACCTTCAATCTACACGAACCTCCTATTCTTCCGTCTCCCTCTCACAGACGCGTAAGTAGTTTAAGCGAGAGTGGTGAAAATTCTTAACAAATGAGACCCAGGTTTTAATCCCACTTCACATGCCGGCCGTGAATATGTTTGAAGAATCAATTTATTCTGCGTGTATAAGAAATGCATGTGCGTCGAAAAAGCATGGACACACGAATGCATGTGTTCGAGTGCAATTATATCAGTACCTACCCATCATATTGAGCGACAATAAGTGTAATTGCTCAAATACATTCAGAAACTAGAAAGAAATAGGAGGGAATGTTTTTAGCATGCATAGCCGTATTACATACTAAAATCAGGGCTTCGTTGCAAGATACTTCGCGAGACGGTATTAAACAGTTGTTCACATAAATACATCTTGAATGTGATCTTTTAATTTATTGCAAATGTGTTTCTGAGGTAATATGCTTCCATATAGAATTGCCGTTCTGTTCAACCAAATTGGTTTCACGAAGCATACTATTGAAAGGCTTAAGTCTATCTAAGTATATCCATGCAATCCGTAAGTTTTCTTTCGTATGATCACTAAACACTGTCGGCAGAGATCAGTGGGAATTGATTCCAAGTTGAAAAGGTTCCATGCACTCATTGATATGTAAGTCTACCTGTCAGAGAAATATCGACCAGCAGTCACGAGATTATAAAATACTGAAGCGATTGTCCAGTAGTTGTGTCATGACTTGACAAGTAAAAAAGAAGTTATCATGTAATTAGCGATTCGAGAACCTTGAACATGCAGTTAGTCGTTATGAATATTAATCAGGCTACAAATACTTAAATTTTACGACCATGTGTAAGTGTGTGCTTGCTGGGATGAAATTTCCTCTTTACTAATAATAAATGTTGCCAGTCGACTGGAAAAGGTACAGACAATATCGGCTGAAGAGTTGCAAGTGGCCATGCTGTGAGATCACCGGAAGAACCGGACAGGGTCGTGGGGCAATGTCGTACTGCTAGACATGACGAATTGAACTGGTGCTCAAAAAAGCTTTTGGTGTACGTATCACATGTATATAAGTTGATATGCTTGAAGAAACTATGAATGTTTAAGTTTGAAAGCCATAAGATTTAACTTGCAACAGTAGCAAAGACCACATAAAGCTATCATCTGTGTTACAAGCCAAGCTATGACATACGTTGGCAGGTTACAACAAAATTAAACAGCTGACTATGTAGTATCACCAGTTGACATCATACTAGACCGACAAACAAGAGTAATTAGTTAGTTTTGTGCATAATAGATGCATCTTTCCTCCTTCACCCTTTTTTAAAAGCCTTCGTCTAAGCGTATTCCTTAGCCATGCATGTAATTTTTCGCGGAATTAATGCATATGGCAATGTGTGCTGGCAGTTTGTTGCTCTCCACCGTATTCAAAGGGTATAAGAAAAGACAGATTGCGGTTGTGCGTTAATGAGATGCGAGAAACATAACAGGCGGTTTGCGAAAATCAACGTAACACAAACGTAACGCGCGTAAACGTGAAAATTCCTATTGCAACCCATGTTAGAATTGTTTACGATGACGTATATATTTATACGCCGTATCTCGCAAACTGCCTAGCATGTGCAACAGACGCAGCCACACAAGTGAGTACAAATATGCTGACTTTTATTATTCTTCGCTGAGCCAACATGGGAGTATAGTGCATGAGCGTGTACATAAATTTCGAAGGATACTTCATACGATATCTGAGGTGAAAAGTGGCTAAAAATGTGAAACAACTTTTATTTATATGAATCCCTGTGACAAGATTTATAACGTTGAACAACCGAGAGGAAATTTTTATGCATCACGATGAAGAGTCGTGTGGTGTAAGCCCAGATCCCATGATTCTACTGTAAGTCGTTTGGAATATCATTGACAAAAACGTAAAAGGTAAATGAGGACGACGAGGAGAAAGAGAGAAAAGAAGTAGGAGCTCGTTGAGAGCAAACTAATCCGACTTGCTCATGGGATAGACTCCCACAGTTGTCGACATCGTCATTGTGATCCGACAGCAAGTGGACTTGATATTACACTCTTGTCAGCGTAGAAATTGTAAATCCTCGATGGGATTCCGTGAAAGAAATTCCGTACATGTAACTTCTTCGATTCTATCCGTCGGCCTTCAGTACCCCCTACACCACCGTGAGTTCTACCTGTTCCATACACTTAAACGTTGCGTAGTATTTACCAGTTTAGTCATGACTAGGTCTTGAGTGGGCAGACTTGAAGCAACTCCACATGTATGAACGCCCGAATTCAATGAGTGGCTGCATGAATTCATGCATGGCATGTAAATCTTACCTCAGGCTCAAGAAATCGTCCTTCCAGTCCAAACGAGAAGATCACAAGGCTTTAATGGAATCTCTGGTTGTTCCTTTCTGTCTTGGCTTGGTACGTTGGTCTTCTATTTCTCATCTCTTCGTAACTACGACACTAGAATGCTCGAGTAAAAAGTTGCATTTCGTCTCTTCCATATTTATGCCTGTCTCTTTAAGTATCACACGGAAAATTCCAAGTGAATCTTCTCATGCACATTTGCCCATTGTCTCGTAGGAAGAGAACATAAATTGAGCACCTTTTCCCGTCACCTCATACCATGGCTTTTGATCATTCTCGTCTTCAAAATTTAAAATGGCTATACATAGAATTGTATAACATTTTCACTGGCTGACTCTTTATGATTCATCCTAGGCACATTTCTTGGTGCAATAAGACGAGGTTTTGGTATTTTATGACACTGTAAATCCAACTATTTGAGTACAAAACCTTGTCCAGTTCAACCTCATGTGCTTCTTTAACCATCTAGTTCTCATTGAATCGTAGTGCATCCCACGATGCTCTTCTCATTAAAATAATTCCATGCTTATAATACTCTGAGAATCTTATTATGACATCTCTGCTGGTTTTCCTCATAAGACGAAATAAGAAGCTCATTGAAAATGTTATGAAACTGTCCGCACTGTTCACAACATCGTTTAGGATTCCTGTTAAAGCCTGTTAAGAGTGCTCACATATTGGCATGTGGTCAAATTTTTTAGGCCATTGTGTTGGGTGGGTGAAGTGCTTGGGATTTAGATAAGGGAAATTCAACGAATTTTCAACTGGATTAAAATACTTGAGAGGTTTTCCCGTGGCTATCAAATTATTCGCACATCACTGAGAGAAAGATATAACGATTCGCACAAATACTGGACGCATCCGCGTGTGTAATTACAGGCTCTGGATTTCTCAGGACATGCGCACAGAGGGTGATTTCTGATAACTTTCTCCGTAATTCTGTCAATTCCAGAGGCATTGGTGGTAATAGATCAGCGTGATGTTCTACTTGTAACTTGTATAACGAAATGGTCGCCGCCTAAGTTAAGTCCTATGAAATTGCCGTTATTTGAAGATATAAGAGGACGATCACGGCAGCAGGCACCAGCATTTCATTTTCCTGATCTCTTTATTATCGGTGCGTAATTTTCTTGGCTTGGCACCTAGTTATTTTGTTAAGATCTAGCTGTCATATAGACAGTATTAATTAGGCGACTGGAGGATGAATTATGCCTTTAATTATTTTCCATCACAACTATTTTGAGAGGCAAGCCTACGTACAGTCCTGCAACAATTATTTGTTACGCCTGTGTGTGTGCAGCAAATATAGCAGTTGTGAGCATGATGATGATAAGGGGAAACACTTGACCTTTATGGGGAAAAGAAGAGCTTAAGAGTGTAGCATGTAATGGCTCACTTACTTCGCCGGTGTCCATCAGAACAGTTTTGTAATGATGGTAATAACAAGGAAGACGCTGAAAGGTCCTTTTGCCAGTCTCATCATTATCCTGCACCATGTCTGCTCCTGCTCCAGTCTCTGTTACCACACGCTCATTATAATTATTAGGAATGCTCTCTGGCTTTGACCACAGAGTTGGTCTATGTACGGAGAAGGCAAAGGGTTTACACAAGTGAAAAAAATTCGGTATGCACACACATCTCAAATTTCTTCCACTACCGCTTGCCTTAAGGGAGAAATGCGCTGAGAGAGAAGGTCGACCACCACAACAAACAATTTTCCTCAGACTGAAATTGATATTTACAAATAATGTGTAAATAATTTACACGACCCATATCTCAATCATTATCATCCCAATTATTATCATTATGTCCTCTTAGCTCGAATCAACCCTATGATTTCTTAAACAGAAACAGTTTTGAACTCCTCCAGCTCTACTTAAAAATTAGTAGGTAGACCCGTCACAACACTACTAGGGTCGCATCCTGTATAAAAAAACTTGTCACGTGAGTGCAAGGCTAAATATAGGAAAATATTAAAGGGACCTGATTGCATGGTTCGAGCGAGGGCTTTGCAAGCGTATTCATTTGCTACGTATAATGGCCATACTCAGACGAATTTACGACTGAAGAAAGGGGCAATTTTTTCTTAAACTTTGAAAAGCGCCGTGTGAGGTGGGAAACGAATGGTGAATTTAATAGTAATCGTGAAAGGAAATATGGTTTTGGGCATCAATGAATGCCACTCGAGACAACTGGTAAGCCCCCCATTGATGTGATGTAATTGTATACATTTTTATGACATCTGTATCACAGAGGTATCAACATAATAAGCGTCACAAAGGTGCCAAACTTTCTTCCCTCATGATGGAATTCACACGACGAAGTAGTTGTTTTCCTTCCATGTCATAAATGCGTTGGTCCGCAAGTTTAATAGCTTAAGTACTGCATGTGTTTTTGTTATTGCGGCGGCATATCTCGGGGAAGAGGAAGCCATCAAGAGCCGTAGCTGAATTTTTCTTAATTGGTGCTTAAGAGAATGTGATCAGAAGATATTGAAATAAAGCTATAATTTACAACGGCAAGGGCGAGAGCCTTTGCTAATTATAGGGCCTACCAGGCGTGAAGTTAATAAGGAGATAATGATGGGATCCCTTTGATGGAGATGCTGAATGAACTTTTTCAATCATTTCTATTATGCACGCACAGCCTGTTTATATTCTTTCTCCTTACCAAGCTGTTGAGGCTATTTTTCATTCAGATTTGAATTATAAAACAATAATGAAGAAGGTTAGGGTTGGAGCGGAGGGAAGGAAATGAATTTCTTTTTTATCTTCACCGACAGTTGTTTAAGGCTTGTTGTTATGATTATTATTATTAATAACGTAAAAGCCTGTCCGTCTACCTCATCCCACTCCTTGAGAGGCATTCACTTGAGTAATACACAAACGATTCCGTGAGGAAAGCTAGTGTGAGCCTTAAAGGGTCGCTCGTACATCTTCATTTGGGTTAACCAGCATGGAATAGATCAAACTTTTTTGTACACAGTGCTAACGTGTGTTGTTGGACGAACGTGTGTGCTGAGGAAGAGGCGAGGAAATTTATGAAGGAGTACAAGACAATCAGACACATCTCAATGTTTCTTTCCTTCCTGCTTGATTTATATCAACATAAATTCAAAATGATGGATCAAAAGTCCATGTATTCGCGATAAAGTCTTCAAACTTAGAACTTCATCCTCCCCTTTGTCTTTATCGTTGTGACGACAGCGATAGCTATCCGAGGTTATGTGTACTAAAGCTCGTACGTTCTTCGGGTTGGAGACGTAGCTGAATAAGTGTTTAACCCCAAGCTGACTGTGAGATAGATACACGCGGTGTTCTATGGCATAGACATTATAATAAGCACCGATTAATAATCCGTACCGATAAATCATTTTTCATCATCCTCATCATCGTATTGGAGTATTAAACTAGAGCACTATAATCAGCTCACTTAAGCAATCCAAACAGTTTCAGTGCGGCTTATTTATGTGCCTCCATAATAATTATGAGCATGTCAAATTGGAGCCGATTACGGGAGGATGAAAAACTGACGGTTGCTCATGGTGAGAAGCGCATACGGCACCCATGCCGAGATTCAGATTCCTCGTCGTTCACCACTTTCCGTCATCACCATCGTCTTCCTGTTGGCATTCATTACAATCGTGAACTTGAACCATGAAAAGTGCTCCTCAGGCCATAACATAAAAATGCATGACTCTGTCAGAAGCGCAGGGTTGGAATAGCAACTTGGACTTAAGCGACTGAAAATGCATTATGATAATAATCGTCTAAGCATTGCATATTCTCTGAGGATAATCAGCTTTCTCACACGTTCAAGCTCATCTCCTCATTCGTTCATGAGGTTTTCTTTTCACTTCATCTCACACGCACTCGTCTTCCTCTTACATACGTTGAATCGTCGTCACATTTTAAAAAGCAGCCTCAAATATAAGCATCGTGCGTGTGGTAAGGTAATTTGAAGCCTGTATAGATAAATTTGTTTGCCTCTCTCAAGAGTAGCACGCAGGCTTTGTCGTGGTCATTGTTGAGGGGTGTTGGAGAGAGAGATTGTGGCAAACCTTTTCGGAAGTCTTTTCAGTCCTGTACTAGTTACATCTGTATTCCCTTTACGTTCTATGACCTCCTACTTTCATTCAGCTCGTGTATATATGTGCCAGACTTGGAATGGTTTAGAACTTGAATCAGTAATATGTGCACTGTTAGCCTTTTTTCCAATCGGCGCTACACTGTTTATGGGATTATCTGAGAGAGAGAGACAGCAAGTGAGAGAAGCTACTGTGCGTAATTTGTCTAAGAGTCTCACGGGGCGTAAGCTCTGGTTTGTACCATTTCCGTGTGTGTTCACTCTATCAATGCATATGAGAGCTGATTGCTCACAAACCCTCATGGTTTTCATTCACGTATACACAAAAGAAGAAACTTGTGCTCCTTATTATACAATTCAATGAAGAAACGTCCGCACCGCTACCTCTCCTTAAGGATCCGTGTGTCCAGGGTGGCATATAAAAAAGAGAAGGCAACCATTGTAGTTGTTTATGCTTAAATAGCTACTTGAAGAATATTTCTTTTCATCAATCTGAGATGCATAAAGAAGGAACCAACCCATAAGCCGAGTTGGCCTTCAGTGGAGTCTTCGGCTTATACACAACACTCCTTGAACTATATGAGGCCTGAAAATTTTTGAGGAAATGACCCACATCAATTATTATTACCCTACCACCTCTGTGAGCTATTAATCATCCTCTACATGAGGTAACAACGTTGTCGGACAGCCAAGCAGAAGCATTCTTAACTCTCCAACTAGCTCATCCAATAGCTGCGCTTCTCACTCAATCATAGGCGACAGCATAAATGGTTTTTATTAGTTTATTCACTAGCAGCGCAACTGGGAAACGCAGATTTAGCATTTCTGAGGTACTGAACAAATTTTGTGAAACAATTCGTCATAAATCCGGTGTGGGTAGCGACAGTGAGTGTAAAACTTGGCCTACAACAAAACGTACACTGATTCCGCTCATTTGTATTCATAGTTCTCCTTCCGTGCATTGCATCGCACATACGAAGCAGACCCTGTGGCTTTTTAGTAGCATTTAAGTGCATGTGTGCTCAATAATAATTGGAATGTTCTGATGTGATTATGGAACCTTTTTGCAATCTAATTCTTTGTTTTCTTTATTCTTTTTTTTTTTACAGATTTCTACTGGTTTGTTTGCAACTGATAATCATCTTGCTTATGGTAAGTTTCTACTCTCATGTCTATGAAAGAACAGCGTGAATGTATGCAGTTGATGTGTGTAAAATGATTGAATTTTATGTCATGATTGAATGCGAAATAAAACACGATCTTTTAGTACTAATGTTTTTAGTACTAATTGCTCAAGCAGCAATGATGGTATAAATTATAAGTGGCGTGTATACGACCTTATCGGAAGATTCGGAATGGTGAGGTGAGAAGTACAAGACGGCCCACATCAAGGTATACTTTCTTTCGTGAATAACTTCCGTCATTCTATGGCTATAGCAATTTTGAATACCAATTCTGAATAGACATAGAATGACTGACGTTATTCATGATAGAAATTAAATATCTTAAAAAAAAATATGGGCCACCTTGGATACATGACGTCAGATCCCTCTCGGTCTTCTATTCTGCAAAGCGGCCTTTGAGTGTGTGACCCTGAATGCAAGAAGTTTACCCAATGTTCTGAAGCATTCTTATCGTAGTTGTAATAGAAGAAAAATTTGCTAGCAACTATCATGGGTATAGATAGTACGTAGGAGAACTTCAATTAAAAGTGATTTGCGATTACCGTGGCCACACATTTCTTTTGTAAGGTGTGGTGAAAATAATTTCGAATGCAAGTTCTTTTTCCCGTTTAAAGTTAAAGTATCTTTTAACTATGAGGAGACGCAGAAATAATCAAACAGGCCACCACCGTCTGAGAGTATTTTCGTATACATTCGGATGTATTTAGTTACTTATCGTATCCCTGCTAGATAATATATTTATTAGCCTCGGAAAATGATTACGACTCGAGATGCTGCGAATGTCTCTTCTCTAGGATTATTAGGACGTCATCTCTATGTACGGATCTGGTAAATTTAGGATGTATGCCTCAAAGGAGGTCAGAGAAATGCTGGTAGTCGAAGGTGTGAAGTTCCATGCTACAGTTAGTGAGGTGACAATTATCAGTGCTGAAAAAAAGCTTCTAAACGTGTGCTATCTATTGCACTGCAGCGCGTCTAAATATAATCGCAAAATTTCACCAGCATTAATTGTCTTGTCTGAGCAAACAGGTGGTACATGTGCTAAAAAACTCGAGTTCGTCACTTACATACACGGACAGACAGAGACAAACAGAGAAATCGCTAATTGAACTTTGAATGAATTGCAGTCGTTCAAAATCGTTGAAGGGAGAGAAGTGGGGAGTCCGACTAAATCGGGGCGGGTGAACCGACTACTGGAATCAATCGAACCTGGACCATTCACATCACGAGCGTATTTCCTCTACAGTCGGTCATCGCGTAAAAATGTTATTGTTCAAGACAGGGTCTCAGCCACTGCAAATAAAACAGATTTCAAAGGTAAGTTTGCGTCATTACTGAAGCATGCATTCAAGGTAGCTTAATTCGAATGAAAGTTGTTGAATTCAAGTTTGCTTTATATTGCCCGAAAGCCTGTTGTATCTCCACCTTTTGTCCTCCTGCTATCCCTCATTCAGCCTGGCTGCTCTTACTGTCTCTACGAAACTTCTTTATTCCATTTTTGGGTTAAAACGAGTGAAACATTTTGGGAAAAACTCTCTTTATCATCATGGGTTTGTTGTTACTTTGTTCTCTTATCCGTAACCAAATCTTTGATGACTTTTGATGTCCTCTATGTGGACAGCCAAGTGCGGACCATTTCCCCATACTAGGGACTAACTTCACTGCTTCAAATGAGCTCGCGCTGCGCACATGGAAATATATTATGCTCCTAAAGAATTCCTTCAGCCACGGAATGTTTTAAAAGAATTTAATTCACCTAAGGAGTTGTGGGGAGGGTATCATGCTTCAAAGACCTTCTGGAAGATACTGCCATTGTAACCATGTGTTTCTGATAAGGGCTGGTTGTAACGATATGTGTCTATTGAGGGTCCGACTGGGCTTTGGGATCCAATTCATTCATACGGGTAATTTTAAAGCAGAAAGATGTCAAAACTCTTTGCCCAAGTGTTGATCTTCTTTAAGTTGAAAGAAATGTCTGAGCATTTCTCCTGATTCGTATCATTATTATCATTACTGTCCGACTAGATGTCTTCACATTTTTCCTGCTGCTCCTGCACTATCTTCTTCTCGGACCTCTCATGCCCATGTCACCACGTTTGAGAGAGCAGGAGGTACAGCTTGTTATTACCTACCTACCTAAAAAACTTAAAAGTTAGTTGCAATGAAAAGGTGCGATTTCTTTATCTTTCACTGTCTCAACTAAGCGAGGTATTGTTGATAGTAAGTGAGACTCATATCAAAGATGATCAAAACCACGGAACTTTACCTTTCCACGTTCTTTTCAACTTACATTAACAGCTTGGATGGGTAATTTTCTGTGCTCTCTCCTCCTACTTCACATTACAGTTTTGGGTTGTACCAACGAAGAGATACAGATGTTTTGTTGAAAAATTTTCGCAAGGACGCAGAAGGTCAGTGTCAATAGATTGGCTTGACGCATTTCAGGTGACTGAGATGCTAATATTTAATACGTACAAACAGGAGACCATTGTGTTAGCTTTCCTGTAAGTTAGCATGCACGCAACATTACCCAAAGGATTAAATCTGGCTACATTTCATGATAATAGGGTTTTGTATCAGCAAAAGAGATTAATGCGAATGAAACTACGCTTCAAGTTCACGCATAGCAACACAAATAATCATTTTATGAATGGAGCTGCAAATGGTGCAAAAAGTGAAATAATAGTCCGATCTAACTAAATTATCGAAAATTTCAATACAGTCTCAATTTCGTAAAGCTTTAAAAATTCCACTTGGCCAACTGGCACTATGCTGATTACAAGGTTTTCCAATTAAAGGAATATGGTCAATATTTAAACATAGGCAAGTGGCTTCGATACCCAGTAGCCGAGGTTGCTTCTGATGTATTGAGCAAGTCAGATAGAATCAGGAGAGCCAATGGCCTCAATGAACCTTAGGAAGCTGTTGGTTCAATCAAACATTGCATTGCGATGAATCACCTCATGTTCTGCATTTTCCTACTAATTGTCGCTCTTACTGTCAAGCACATATGCGTAATCGAATTAGAACACTCATGTTCAGTGAAGCACGAGAAAACTTCAAAATGACTGACTGACGAATACGCAAAAGGACTGGGAGGTTCCAAAGAACGACGCCCAGTTGTGAATGCATTTATAAGCAACAAATCAATCTTCATATGTATCGGGCATGTATCTTTTCCTATTCTTGATGAGCTTCCTATTTAGATCTTACGTCGATCAAGGTCTTCATTATAATGGCCCTTATTAAGAAGTTTGCGAAAATCAACGTAACACAAACGTAACGCGCGCAAACGTGAAAATTCCTATGTCAACCCAAATTGAATTTTTTACGATGACGTATACATTTCTACGTTATATCGCGCAAACTGCCTATTTACTTGATTTAACGGTTATGATCGCAAGAGGCAATTTCAATATAAATCGTTTAAGTTATTACTAGCGTATGTTAATTGAATTTAGATGTGCAAATTAATGGTTATCACTCACAGACTCATAGATGAATTGATTTAGTAAGACGAGACATGTGTGATCGCTCCGAGAGGTTGTAATATGCATATACCAGTTCGATTTCCTCATCCGAAAATTCTATTCATAATTTCTCCAACATTAATCCAACCACACGTAATATTTTTTGCCCATCGTACAACATTGAAAACATGAGGGCATCAACAAAACTAAATCTATAAATACTTTACCATGCCATAGTACACCAGCTCAGGAGTGAGCAATCGATATCTAGCAATAAGAGCTGATAAGATCCAGGTTGGTTGTAAATTGATTGGGTAATCAAATTAGATGCACATTATGTAGCAACTGCCAGTCAAGAACACCTAGGCTCAAATTAAACTGGTCAGGAGTCATACTCTCAGTTTCTTGAAATACTTAATTACCTTAGCAGAATCCTTGTGAATTTTACTCACGTAAACAATAACAATGGATAGCACAGTGTTATTAACCTTCCAAGGATAGTTCTTGTACCTTGTTGCCTTATTTTACTTATTTGTTTATGGATGCAGATAACTTATTGGGTATGAACTCAGATGAATTGCTAATTTAAATTTTATATATAAGGCCATGGTAAACACAGAAGGGTGAATGCAATATAATAGTATGACGTATTACAACACATGCAGCTTCCACCGTCAATAATAACCACGCTGCTTGAACCTGTTTCACCTTGGCCGACCCTGTGGCTCTGACGAGTATGGGAATTGATTTTTGACCATATTTGTTCGACTGGATGAAATGACCTTAGAGAAACTGCACGCCAAAGCAATTTGGAATCTTATGTCATTTGGCTGTTACTTGGTCCACATGGATGTTGGTCGAGAATCAGGATCACATTTAATAGCTTTTGAGGGAATCAATTCCACTCCCAAAGTTGTTTTCCTCCAGTATTTTTTTTATTGTTGATGACTGAGCATTGTCTTTACGACAATGTGTAAACACTGTTATGTCCACATTGGTCTTTTGCATGTACTTTAACGCGAGATGGAGAGGCAGACGGAACGTGAGAAGTGTAGCGACAGTTCCTGTGACAAAATAATGAACATGAATTTGATGTCACCCCATGGGAAGAAGTTGAGCACGATAATAATAATAATAATATACTTGCTGTCATGGCTGTCACTCTGGTCTGTGTGTGTGGGACACTGAATGGAGAAAGCCTTTCGTAGCCTCTAGTGTGTTTACTATCGATAAGCATATAGGTTTGTGTAACTTGTTTTAAAACATCGTCTGTCGCCTTGGTTCCCATGTATAGAAAGATGTAATCACTGTGATCTTCCCTCACATACCTCTCATGTTTTGCTCAGTTGTCATCAAATGGGAAAACTTCCCGCTTAATTGCATGCTGCTCTGTGCAAAGAACTGCACATGTTCTCCCTTTAATTGCCTCTATCCTCAAAAGCTGACACATTCTTACTGTAGGCCAAAAAAGTAAAGTAAAGATTCGACTATTGTCTGATTTTCTAGAGATTGTACAACAGTTGGTCGAATGCGCAGTTGCCCGAGTAATTGTTGCCCATCTAACAATTGGCCGAAGACTGTTACCCGAATAAGCTGACAGTTGACCGACGACAGTTTACCGAATAATCCGCAGGCCCTGTAGACTGTGAATGTACAAAAATTACTAATTGCTTTTTACTGAGATATTTTGTACATGATTCCTCAAACCAGCATCACCCTGATGTTACGTCCAACATGATTGATAGCAAATGCAATGAATATCTACATAGCCAGTCTAAACTGCTCACGTGGAGACACTTCTGAGAGAGAGCACATTTTTTGCAACCTTACCTCAAAGATATTTTTGGGTCAATTGGAGTCAATAGTCATCTCAAGGGCATTATAAAACTCTGAGAATCCGTTCTAAAATATACATAAATATTCAACTTGAGGTAATGACCTTTAACCCGAGCTTACCTGAGAACCGCTCCGTATGATAAGAAGATATTCGGGATTAAGAAAGAGGGTCCGTCTTTGATACTCGCACTCACATTATGGTACTATGAGCATGCGTGTAGTGTGTGTGTGCTGATGCTTTAGTACACGAACTGAATATTATCTCATATTCCTACTGTTACACATGCCTATTATTTAAAGTCCAACCGGCGGTGTAGCGCTTGATGCGATCCTTATAGGGTCGAAATGTGTTTCCGGCTTACTCGATTTGTCAGCTCAATAATATTTGATCCTGACATGCCTCCAGTACAATACAATTTGAAGCCCGACATAAGTTTATTTTATTTCCTCTCCTAATGTACTCTTTCTCCCATGTAGTCATTAGCATCTGATTCACCTCTTGGTCCACAACAGCTCATGGCTCAATATCAATGCTTGTGTAGAGTGTGTAATTGCTCCTGTAGTGCATATTTTTCCTGTACTGAATGAACTTTTACTTTAACTATATTCAAAAATTGAAGCCTCATGTACAAAGCTTGATCTCTTTTTAATGGTTCATTGTATTTTTGCAGGCATTTTAGAATTTCAAACTGTGATGGTGATGGCGGGTGGCGTAAGAACCCGAATACACGGCCTGTACACCGATAGGTACATCTGTTTCAACCATAAAGGAAGACTGGTAACGAAGCCAAAAGTAAGTCTCATTTTACAACTCTCATCTGACTATGGGATTCAGCTTGTGACTTGACTGATTGAGTAGACACATACAGTACAGTTCCATATGGCTAAGCTAATATGATTTCACCGTATTGTCAGCAACTGAGGTAGGTAAAATCACTACAACTCTCATCGGGAAGGACGTTGGGGGCATTTTTAACCTGAGCTGTAGTATTTGTGGTTGCATGGGAACAACAACAATGGAGTCAGTGGGAAGAAATAAATCGTGTATGCACTCGATAGGAAGGGATAGTGCTGATGGCGTTGAAAGCAGGCGTGCTAGAGAGTCGGAAGAAGGATGAAAAAATGATGATGACGGGTTCGGGCCGTGCGGCAATAATATTTTCCCGTCCACTGAGTAAATTATTGAGGCGTAAAACCATTCATAGGCATTAGTAATTGATAGCCTGTCAGCAAAATGTTGATATACTAATACATTGAACAAATGCGAAGCTGAAGGTATTAGTTCCAGATGAAATTTACTCAAAGAATGTTCACAAGTTTAACAGAAGGGAGCCCGAGAAATCAAAGGGAATTGGTACACAATCATGCTGTATTGGATCAAATTGTATCAAGCGTAGTAATCATGCTGTGTCATGCAATGTATGCAAGCACCTCCTTTCTCTCAGCGTGGCTTCAATTGCTCGTTGTTAACCAAGGCTTGTAGAATACTCTTCTATAAGCCTTGGTTGTTAACATGGTTCTCGTGCCATTTTTATCAACTCACATGCAGTCGTGCCGCACTTGAGAACTAAAGCAAACGCAATCATTACCCTGCAGGAAAATTAGGAATGGTTATTACTTTAAAATCTCTATGTCTCATGCACCAGTAATTCCATGTAACTCTCCGGTTTTCTATGGAGACACCTTATATGGATAAGATTACTCTTCTATACCTGGAAAAATTACGAATTACGTGCACAAACTCATTTCTAACATTGATTTCCAAGTTCCTTTCAAGGTTGCGACACGCGTGCACAAGTCATACCTGTACCCAAATCCTTTACCTTACAAGCGTAATGAGCACCCCAGTAAGGCTTATTAGTGCAAGTTTTTGGAGAAGAAGAAGACGACGACACAAGGCGATCTTTGAATTTAGATAGTCATAATTGTAGCCACATAAGATAAAGCTCACAAGCAAGTTAAGAAAGCAAGCTGTACAACATCCTTGTGAAATCATGCACCCGGCGCCTTGTCTGTCAGTCAGCCAGTGTCCGCCTCTTTCAATCTCTCCTCTCTATCCTGCTCCTGAGTCATCCACCGCGCCGGTCGACAAGGCACCAGTTCTGTTGTTATGGAATTATGCGATCTCGAACGAATTACGTCTCATTTTTATTTGCGTAAATATTACCCATTTCATCAAATTAAACAATCCAGGAGGATGCAGAAAAGGACTTAAAAGCAAGGTCTTCTGCATAAATTATCTACGAGGACACAGAAACGTGCACGGTCTTTCCATAATTATTATTGGGTAGCTCTGTCTTCTTCTCTTTCTAAAATGCTTCACCTGTAACCTCTAGGAACACGGCCGTATTTATCACTTTTCTGCAAGTGTTGAAAAACGGAAGTCGTTAGCGAGGAAAACTTGTTAGTTCTTTCACATTATCACAATTTATGGGATGGCAGGAGAAAAGTTTTCAAAATTGAAAAAGGAGACAGAAACAGAAAGCAATTGCTTTTCCTGTGGTCGGTGCCACTATGTTAGGGTGTGATCACATGGTCCTTTGGCCCATCGGCGCACATTTGAGCAACCTGAATGTGAAGGTGTGGATAGACTCTGTGTTACCCGTGGCCCGTGATGAACCCGCTATGAATCAGACGGCCTATAAGGGCTGCGTGCGGTTTTCTTTATGACTCTACAGGCATATGGTAGCCACATTAAACGATTATTTTGTAAGCTTAATTGCATGCATGTGCTGGCTTGGAAGTAAGATAATTTATCACCTCAAAGGTGTAATATACAATACAACTTTGACCGCGAGTGGGACAGCACTACAAATTTGAGTGAGGTCCGCCAGTGTGACAACAACGTGTAATTCAAAGAGAATCAGCGTCACAAATAATGAAAAGCATAATGACGACATTGATGACGCTAACGATACAAGTACTTTGTTTACGCTGGAATAGCAATAAACGAGGAGAATGTGGCTGTTCTTCCCATGGGTGTGGCCTGTAGCAAAGTTGCGCAAATCTCATCCAATTTTCTCATAATGTTTTTCTTATTTTTTCCTTTTGCAGAAGAGAGCACGTGGAGCGAAATGCGAATTTGTGGAGGAGCTCACAATGGATGGTTATTCACAGTTTCGGTTGGCAAAAAATGGAGACTGGTATATCGGATTCAATCCGAAAGGGAAACCTTTACTCGGCTCAGCCCACTCCCAGACACGATCTAAGGACTGTTTTGATTTTTTGAAACTCAACTCAATTCCTCGTCCTCATCGGCATCGCTATAATAATCATAATGGTAATTTTAATAGTAATCATCATAGCAATAGAAATAATAATAATAAAAATGGCCATCGTCACCGGCAGATTATATAAGTTCTGCTTTTGTGTATATATCCATGAGAAATATATTATCATAAAAATTATTACAAATGATCTGTAAATAGCATAGGAAGACAATGTGAAAGATTCACAAGTGTCCGTACTCAAGCATGCAAACACAATTTATTCACATGCACCGAGCCTCAAGTAGGAGCAGGTATGCATTGTGCACACGTCAGTGTCATTCCCAAGTGTGAAAACTGCCATTTTATACTAAAGATGTAACCATAATAATGAAGATGATTGAGAAACAAGTTGTAAAGTGTACAACATAGTAATGTAGCAGGTTTTCTAGTGTCTTCAAGAAACAAATAGCACTAAGGCTATCTGGTTACTATTTAAACGGTGGGACCACAAATTGTTCTTTCTAAAAATAGTCTCTTCTGAGAGAAATCGTACTAATCCTTTCGGGCTTATTACTGATGAATTGCACCACCTTCTACCTCCTGCGAGATACTCCGTTTTTATGATTATACATATATAATATACATGTGACGTAGATTAGTGCCAATAATGATTACTCCTTCCTTTTTAATCATGATATTTTTTGTACTTATTCCGATCTTCAGTCTTATTGTAATACTGACATTGAGCCTGCCATTAAACCAAATTAATACATATTGTCACTGGTCGATACGTCGGAAAAAACATATATACAATGGAATAATAAAGAAAATATGAGATGGAATTCTCTTAAGCTCTCCGCACAAAAAGCCTTGATGCATTTATTTCTTCGTAAAAACTTGGGCATGTGATCATTGCAAAATTCTCGTAAACATATGCTTTGCTAAATATGGAACATGCTAACGTGTGCATGTGGGTTTCTTAGACTGACTCTTGACTTGCGGAGGGAAATGATATCAGAGTAGAGGTCATTCCCTTCACCATTACTATTATGTGCTGGTGTGGACATCCGTTATGACCCTGTCTGAGCATACACATATTGGATTCATATGGGAGTACAAAGACATTAGGTTAGCCACAGGAAAGAAGATCCTAATTACGCTTACGAACATGATCTCAATGGCATCCCTAAATTATTCAACAAGATAGGGTAGATTGGTTTACACGTTCCATGTCCTTATGGGCATAGAGCAGAGATATTTTGACTTTTAAAGTGACACTGACGAACTGCTGGGTAGTAGAAAGAAATCTCATTCAAGTAATGTGTGTACGAGTGCGTTTCACTTCTGAAATAATCCTCGCACGCACTCACCTGGCCAGATAATTTCCAAGCACGGACCAAATTTCGTGCAGTACCCACAAGTACGCCACGGTAAGTTGTAAATTTATGTGCGGGGGCTGCTTTATTGGGAAGAAGTACAAAGCTGTGAGATCTGTAGAACTCTGAATCCTCTATCCCTCTGTGACCATGCTGGAAGACTTAAAGCCTGAGGATGAACTTAGAAGATAGGCTTAAGCATACGGAAACCAGCACACACACCGGATATGCAGCTAGCTTGTTTTTTCCTATCATATCGTATTAATTTGATTCACATCTGGAATTTTTTGCCTCGCCACGCCTCTCGATTTGCTCCTTTTAAGTCTACATAGGCGTGCGTGTGTGTTGCAGCGTTCACTCCAAGACTATAAATTCCACCAGACATTACAAACGTCGTCCTATGTAGTTTCGTACTTTTGTTATGCATTTCACATTTCGTAGGTGAAACCGTGAAGTGAACTTGGTAAGTTAAGTGGCGAAATACAGCTGTATGAAGGCAATGAATTAAGGTTACACTAACTTTGTGTTACATTAATCCAAGCGTCAATGTGGCGCTCACACCAGCGCAGTCTTCACAAAAAGTTACGCTCAAAAGCGTCATGTGAATTTGGGTACCATGCGAGAGATTTTATTTGACATCGGGCGTACTAGGACATAAGCAAATTACTGCCTATTTCAGCATTCACATTACCCTTCATCTTGTGTTCATCAAACCGCTCGGCTACTTTCATCGTGACAATATAAATATGATGATTTTTGTTGAAAATAAAACACGACGTTAGTGGTACTTCGGTTATCCTAAACATTCCGGGAACAGTACTAATTATTAACTTGCAGAATTATTGCCGGCGGTGGTGTGGTCGCCCTTGAGCCACCACAGACGACAGAGGGGCAAGACATAGGAGCTCGTTATTCATTGTGAAAAAAATACCCTTTCAAAATCGTAAAAGTTGTTTAATGATGACAACTTTGTCTTGAAGCCGTCATTTCTATGTACGTTACATGAAGGAATTACAAAAGGAAAGGGCGAATAGTGGCAGAAGTTACACAAACCCAGCTACCAGGTCTCTTTCCAGGCTGTTGGCACTTCCAGTGCATTCTTCACGTTCACATACCACACACGTATACAGGCTGCGAGCTGAGAGAGGAACAAAAGATCAGTGAGCGACCAAAGGTGTGTCTCATGTAGTGCTGTCCGTCGAAGTAGCGATAAATACCTGAGCACATATTTAAGTTAGCTATTACTTGTGCTACCTTCGGCATTCACGCAGAAGAGAATCACCGAAAAATAATTTCTGACGCCAGGACTACACACACATTTACTTTTGGTGAGTGGAGGGAAGGTGCGGTTCTACACTGCGAAGGCTGGACGTACATGTGACGCATGTACCTGTGTCCTCTGTGTGCCGCGATGTAAAGCACACATCTATTGCGTACCAACACTCATTTGTCCCATCCACAAGATTGAGTAAAACATCTAAATTCAAGGCAACCCTTAGCGATTTCCTTTAAAATAATTCCTAAATTAAAAAGGCTCAAAAAAGTGGTTCAGGTGGCCACCATATAATAATAATAATACTTTATTGTTGATTATAGCTCATCACTCTTACAGCAGTCAGATTGTAATATACATTCTTAGGTTACATTCATTATTCACAGTTAATTTCCCTTAAAAATAGTACCCTTATCTTGATTTCCTCATACCAAAATTTTACAAAACTTTCTCCACATTTCAATGTCATCCTTGTTTAAAATATTCATGAACCTTTCATTGTCATTTCAGGAGTAACTTTTCAGATGGGCTATTCTAGCATTTTTATGGTGTAGCCATCTGAACATTACATGGAATACACACATCCTCGGTTTCTTCTAAATTGCACAAATTACATATAAATAGCTATTGTTTTCTCTTCCTTTCTGGTAGATACAGATTGCATTTAAACTGAATCTTTTGCATTTGAGTGACAAACTATAGAAGTTGCTTCGAAGATTCATCATGAGATTTTTTTTCCTGTCAGGTGATTTTCTTTCAAATATATTTGCTGGTTGTTACGTGAGTCTTTGAAAGGCAGTAATACGCCAGCCTGGCATCTTTTTGAATCCGATCTGTGCCTTCATTTACCGAGTACTGGCTGTACTTGGTAATCAGTTCATCTATAGGTGCTCTTCTAGATGTTCAGAGGAGAGACTGTGAAATTCGGGGAAAAGTCCAGCTGGCTTAAAGATTGCTTCTTACTTGCGCCCACCAATTGTATCCTTTGTTGCTATTCTTGTTTATGGTGGCTTCTTGAATGCATCCATTGCTGATTCTACTTGTAGACTTCGCTGTCCACCACATAAGAAACCAGTCAGCACACATAAAAATTATCGAGTTTCATACTAGTTTCATGTGGATTACGGATGACACGCTTATTGGTGTGTAATATATAGAAATCATTGAGCCCATCAAAATCTGGTTCGTAATGAAGGAGAAGAACGTCCTTTCGAGGGTTTTCTATGCTACATCGCAGGAGGAATTCAATGCCAAATGATTCAGAAAATTATCATTGTTAATAGCAATGCATTCGTGATGATAATAATGGCTCTGAGCAACTAGCCTTGGACGTTGTGCTGTGCATTAGCATGAGTGTTTACGAGAAAATCAGTGCCAATAATCACAATTACTAGCTTTGCCTTTAATTCTGCATTAAGGCAGTTTTTGCCTTGATTACTCTATTTTCCATTCGATTGTATTAATTTTTTCCCCACAATTTATTTAGATTTCTCGAGTGGTTTCGGTATTGAGTTAGTGAATGAGCTGGAGTAGAAGTCTCGTGTGTGCACTGAGTCCTAGTAAGAGACGCCATGACGATATTGTTCCCTCCAAAATGAAGCTGCGACTTGTCAAACAGCCAACTATTTAGTTAAGATGTGATTGATTGCTACTTTGTTGAGCTCATTTGGCGGCTTCTCGTTGCTCTTACGTTCACCTGCAAACAATAGGAATAAAAGAGACAGAGAGCGAGAATGGAAACATTATCCACAAATCCCTGTCAGCCCTAAGTTGAACACAATTAACAAAAATAAGCTACATTTTTTCTATCTCTTCTCACACAACACACATAAGTTCACTTACAATGAGCACAACAATGGGCCATTTCTTCGCTTCCGCGAAGGGTACTTTTCCTAACTGGCCTCGTTCAACAATGATAATTCCAACACACGTCGATGTCATTGAATACATACTGTTGGGTAGCTCCAGCATCGCAGAGCATAAGAATTACTACACACACACACGTACACCTAAATTCGAACACACTAGTTCAGGGGAGTAAACTGAAAGTATTCATCTCTCTCCGTTTGATCACAAGAATGAAAGAATTCGAGGGAAAGTTAGAAGCAGAGAGAGAGGGCTAGCAGTATGTGTGAAACTGCTTGGCGCATAGAGAAAAGAAAAACTTCACGTCCTGTCGTAAAACAACCGCCCAAACAGAATCACATTCCACTGGACGGGAATCCTTTTGAACCGGCACTATTCCACAACTTCTTCAAATAACAACATTATTATTACGCTCATAAAATGGAAACACTCACCTTGGCTGAGGATACTACATACAATTAGAAAAGTATTATGAGTACACTCACTCTTCCAAGCTGCGTATGGGAATATCATGGTGTTCAATGTGTGATTTAATTCCCACATGCCATCAGTTGGGGGCGGTAAAATGACGAACTGGTAAAAGCCCTGGTTACTTGTTGACACAAGTGAAGACAAAACCACTTACTTGTCTAGGAAATGGTACAAATAGGGATTAATAATTCATTAATTGGCGCATTAATTCAACAAGGGAAAACTTGTAGATGATTTTACTTAGCGTCATCATCGGAAAAGGCTCATATGATTATCCATTTGACTAGAGGGAAATTGGGTGGTTTGTATTGTTAAGTAGCTGTAGTAATGCCAACATTTTCCACGTATTAAGTACTTATGTGATTGCCTTCGGTGGTGGTGGAGAACCGACAAACGCGGACAGAGGTTCACCAGGAGCCCTCAAGTTCAAATCAACTTTGATCGCCTGGTTTGGAAGACTTGGTGTGTGTGCGTGTCTGCGGTGATTGTTGAGTAAAGACAGCTGCACTCTTCACCCTGTGTGTACGCTCCACGTTGTACACATTCTCCTATATGTCATACATGTACTTACCCCCACTACCTCCATGAACCATCTTTACCGAGAAAACTCCTCCAACCAAATGTATTTACGAATGTTAACTGTGTAAAAGGATACGTCAAAGTGGACCTCACTCACAATGACATACATAACAATAGGATGGCAACTGCCACAACTAACGCTTCAATCTATATATTGCCAGCATGGTTCGCCCTCGCGAGTTTGAGCTCACCAACTTAAACGACCGGAGAAATCATGATGTACTTGAATTTACTGTCCACATCACATGCCAGGATGAGAGAGAGAGAGAGAGAAATACAAACATGAGGAATTCCCCGTAATATCGCTTAAGAATACACACATGCATGTCATTCAGTAGCGTAAGTATCACATGATGAGCACGGAGGGCTCAGTAAAGTGGGTGTGGAGCATGTAGCATACAAAGATGAGAGAGAGCGAGAATCTTACATACAGTTCCTGGTTAGACGGAACCCGATGCACCTTAATAATAGTGTAAGTAAAGGGAAGAGCAGATGGTCTCTCAATGAACTTATAATCTTATCAAGCCTCCCTTTATTGTTACTTCACTCGTCACTTTTTGTCCATCATCTATTTTTCCAACTCATTACCGAGAGTGACGGACTTGTTTAGCGGCTCCGTTCGGTAGTAGTTAGTTAGTGGTTAGTTACTACAATAAATTCTTCACTACTGCCATATATCTATCTTCACCCTGCTTCACCGTCCCCTTAATATAATCGATCCATTCGGGTATAATAATAAGCCCCACTGGGTTTTCTTACCACTCACCGCTTCACTTTTATTCTTATTCCTTATTACTGCTGTAAGTATATACGGAACGACGAAGCATCGCACCTTGAATGTCAGGGTGACTTCATATCTCATCCCACACCGGGGTTAACCCATTCGTATGTGCGGACGCTGTGAAAAAAATACCATCCTAATCACCTCACTTCCTCGTAATCAAGACGCCAAGTAATGACTTACTGGAGTTCATGTTCCTTCATCTCACCATGTGTGTCATCATCATGAACCTTCTCATTCTTCGGCTGCTTAAGGATTTCACTTGGATCCTGACTCAATAATGATGCAAGTGAACGAAAAAATCTGCAACGTTCCTTGCCAACAAATTTCATAGTTTGCAGCAACATAAGCTCATGTATTCGTACACAGCACTGTTCATTAATTTGTGATGACGTTCAATATAAATGCTTCTAAACGACGTCAGATTCCAGCAAGTCCAACGTATAGAGAAAAGAGCCCTGGGGCAGCCAGGGTGGGGGTTTCCTTTTCCATATTAGACTACGCTTTCTCATGCCTCTCCTATTCCCGCACACGTGGAGATTGAAACTTCCACTTGCGAGGAGCAGGAGGAAAATAAAAATTAATCGTATTGCTTTTTGTTTATTGACTTCGAGGATGAAAAAGTGCCGCAAATTAGTGGGGATGTGTGAATGCTACACGTTTATAACGAGTTCCTGGAAGAGTGACAATCGTTTTCATTGCCATTATTCCGTAGGTCATTGAAAAATTTAGCGATAAATAGAGATGATTTACAATAGTTTCTACAGAAACCTTGAAGATGGGTGCACTTGAGAGTACTTGATCTTTGAAACAACAATTTATTGTTTACGTCACAAAGCACAGACATTGAAATAATTAGCTACAACGCAGTACGTGGTCTGTTTACATTACTTGCTTAATAATGTCGTAGTCAGAAGAGCTGGGTAAGTGCAATGACTACATTAGGCTTCAATATGCGCGCTCATGTGCAATACGGATTGCACAAGGGCGTTCGCAGTACAACAATCATAGCATCAGACGTACCTTTTCCACGGTTAGAGCAAGTTTACGAATGTTCGCCATGATCCCGGCCGCCGAGTTCCTCAGTTCTTCATCCAGTGAGCCACTCATTTTAATTAGGTGCTAATGAAAACAAATAAAGCTCTATTTTTGCGCTCAAGTGAAGGAATATTGAGTGGTTGATTATTTACATGAACGACGCCACATTGATGTATAGTAATACAGTTTCCAGCGTCCGATGACATGGCACACAAGGCTTGAGCGGCAGCTGTGTGGACTCTTGGATCAGATGATCCCAAATAAGAGCATATGGGCTTGACAGCCCCTCTTCGACCAAACTCAGCACTATTCCGATCCAATTTACAGCATTGGGCAATGGCAGAAGCCAGGCTACGCTTGAGTAAATCATCGTCTGGTGCTGGCTGGAGACATAGATTAAAATTGTCGTGATGTTCGACACCCGCAAAAAGCGACACAATGAAATGTGTCGCACATTCAGAGAAGGTTTAAGGAGGGATCATCAAACTTATAAGGAAGAAAGGATCTTGATTAACTAACCGCTGGGGCCAAACGAGCAAGGTATTTTACGACGCCATGATCGGTCATAATGGCCAGATTATCCAGATTAACTGCAATGGCAGCGATGGCCTGAGAAACTGCAGACTGAACCTCGACGTCTTCAGACATTAACAAGTGGACTAAGGCCTCCAGACCACCGACATAGTTTCGCACCACATCTCCAGAGTTCTTATAACAATTATCAATGTCAATGTCATCTGAAATGGTCACACCTGCTTGAGATAACAACTCGACTGACTTACAACTGAGCTCTGCACATAAGGACAAATTGCCCAGGCTGCACTTGATTGGACTTGTGGAGAGGGATGTTTCAGCAAGGACCAGATGAGTCGAAAACCATCATGTTGCTCCATTTCCGCGAGGGCATCTGCATCAGAGGCTAGTTTCCCAATCGTATTCGTAGCGTTTACCAGGAGTTCCTGCATGTAAAACATACCATTATTAAGTCACCGATGGTCAATACAATACGTGGTCACATTCGCCGTAAAATACTCACCGTGTTAGTATACGTAAGGAGCCCAATCAAGGGCCTAATTGTCCCAGCTTCCTTCAGTAATACCAAATTGGCAGCATTTGCTTTTACAATCTGCTCAAGAGCACCGGCTACATTTACCAGAATTTCCTCCGGTTCGTCCTCAAGAAAGGTTGTCAACAAGTCCACAAGCCCCTTTTCTAAGTAACGTGGGTTCTTGCATATTGAGGTGGCACATTTCCATACTGCACCTGTCGCTGCGGCAATTAGTGGCTAAAATCGACAAAACTTGCATAATTACCATGTGGAACCATCTGAATTTAGAACTCACCTTATTCTTCCTTAACCCTGAGTCCTGGAGGATCAAAATTAAGGGATCGATAGCACCCAGCTTGTAAACCATTTCACGGGACTCAGCATCTTGTGCACACTTAAAGTATCACACGCAATCCCATCATATTATAAATTCCATAAAAAGTAATCAGCAACAACTTACCATATAAATAGCTTTTGCACAAAATTGCACAAGCTCATGACTAGGGCTTCTTAGGCATTGAACAAATTCCTTCAGCAGACCTTCGTCCCGAATAGCAATCCTAAATGACGGCTACGTGGATTTTAATAATCGACTATAGCTCCAAAAATGACATATAGATTGACCGCGCATTAAGAATGAGACTTCTTACCTCTGAGGCACATTCTTGAAGAATACCAACAACTGGAATGACAACGTCGACATGTTTACTTTTCATTAACTTGGCCAGTAGTGGAATTGCACCCGCTTTACGAATCGCATCTTTATTCTTACTCGAACTCGCCAGTGACCAAAGGGCCATAGCGCCCGCACGTGCAACATCGAAGGCAGATCCAACTGTCTCTGCTGATTGCCGAACATGAATGCTTGTTTCGATGTCTAGCATATCAACCTAGTTGCAAAAATTTAGGGATATGCATAGTATGCGACTACTGGGACAGCATTAGTCATAAAAGTATCTATTTACCAACCGGGATGGGAAATACACCACAGTAGCCGAATTGTTGTTACTGCAGGCTGTTACCTTCTTCATAAAGTTTACAGGGTAGTATATGTACAGGGTACCGCTAGTATTTAGATCGAAAATTGTCATCTCCCTGGAAAACAGTGCTTGCTTTGAGTGGTTTCTGACATTAAAGCCTTTACATTACATTGCATTAATAGTGGCCCAATGAAAGGTTTACACTTTCAATTGTGAATAAGTCTCGACATTCTGAGGCTATGGCACTTATAAATACCGATTCTGAAACTGGAATCTTGGGGTAATTTCCTGTTCCAACCGACAACAAAATCGGTCGACAATAGGCTGAATTTTTTTTAAAAATAATTGGTTTTAACATGGGTTTTGAATGCTTTTCTTCAGACTTTGGTCGCTTATACCTCCTAAACTGATAATCACAGAAACATGTGGAGCACATTGTTCAAAAGCTGAGAGTTCAGAGAATGTGCCTATTCAAAAGGTGACCTCAAGAGGAACTACAAAATTTTGAAAATCTGAGCTGAGGTTTTTGAAATTTTCGATTCCCTCTTGATGTCACCTTTTATGTGAACAGACACATCGTCTGAGCTCTCAGCTTTCAAACAATGTACTTCACATATATCTGTTATCATTAGCTTAGGACACTGTTGCGACAATGTTGCTCACTCTATTACACCGCCATTTTAGGACATGTATCGAAAAATGGTTCTTCACCGTTATCTACGCGAAAATGAATTTGACTCCCCTGCAGAAAGTACACTCCCGTACTCACCTAAAATAAATGTCAGAAGTAAACTTTACGGGGAAGGTATACATAGCCAGCAGTAACAACAACTCGGCTACTGTGGGCTATTTTACCGGTAGGCTAACAGATTCTCATAAAAAAGGACAAGTAATTACCAGTCTTGCTATTCCATCACTATTTCTCATAGCCCTACGAGCTTTCTTGATTTTGCAAATATTGGATACAGTCTCAGCAGCTAGAAGCCGTAATTCCTTTGATGGGTCACTGAGGCATTCAACAAGCGTTTCCAAACCCTGAAGTTATAATAATTTTCACTAAATTTACATTTGTGCGGGGCTCGCAGCTTTCTCCCAGATTCCGAGAGAGGTGCACGGATTTGACATTACTGTTAATTTTGGAGTACTGTACCTGAAGAAAGGTCATTGAGGGAGATAATGACCCCTATATATAACCCGTTATTTACATACGCCAGGTCAAAGTTTGATTTTAGTTCCCAATTTTCTCCCCGGAGTTAGATTTTGACGTTAAGACTCCAAAAACTGAAGAGTCCTCAAAAACTCTGAGAGGGTTGTGAAGAGATCTCGGCTTTAGCTCTTCCCTTTTGAACTCTAGAGTTCACCGAATTTAACATGGGGTTAACTGTGTTAACTGGAGCTTTCGACCCGGGATTTTTTATGGACTCCTCAGACCAATTCAGGTAGCGGTTGATTTGGTGACTTTTCAATACGACACTCAGTTTGACCTCCAGAGGTCGCCAAAGTTCTCAAAATGTCAGATTGAATTGCGTTTGGTAGTGTTGTAGATACTGAAATGGTCTACGGAGTCCATCAAAAAAATCCAGGGTCAAAAGTGCAAACTAAAGCGTTTGACCCCATGCTGAATTAGTTGACCTCTGGAGGTCAAACAGGTGGTCAAAATGAAAAGTGGCCAAATCAACATCTACCTGAAATGGTCTGAGGAATCCTTAAAAAATCCCGGGTCGAAAGGTCCAGTTAATACAGTTGACCCCATGTTAAATTCGGTGACCTCTAGAGGTCAAACGGGAAGAGGTAAAGCAGAGGTGACTCCATACCTCCCTGAGAATTTTCGAGTAGTTTTCATTTTTTTGAGTCCCAACGTCAAAATCTAACTCCTGGGAGAAAATTGGGAACTAAAATCAAACTTTGACCTGGCATATGTAAACAATGGGTTATATATGGAGGGTCAGTATCCCCCCAATGACCCTTCTTCTGGTACAGTACTCCAAAATTAACAGTAGTGTCAAATCCCTAAACCTCTCTCGGAATCTGTGAGAAAGCTGCGAGCCACGCTCATTTATGAACTAATCACTTTCACTTACCCGCATGTTGAAAAGAACCCTACTAATACTGGAATTGGAGGTAACCTCCCGTATAACATACAAAGCAGCTCTCTTACACCTTGTTTCCTCCGTCTCCAAGATATTAAGTAACACTTCAAGTCCATTTGAATCTTTAATAGCAAGCTGAATGCATTTATCATGCAGACTAAAATCTCTAAGAGATGATAGCGATATTATTGTGGCGGTTGGATTGCCCGCCTGTAATTACAGTAACACAGTAGCATTAGACAAATGATATTAAAACCATCTGGCCATAAGAAAAGTTAGCTATCATCGAGACTAAAAGAGTACGAATGAGCAACTCACTTTAATGTATTTGATAAGACGCTGGACTTGCCAGTACTCTGGGGGATAATCCGGCGAAGCTGGTCTCGCTTGCCAATCTTCACCATCAGTGGAATCAGAACTCTGAGCATCTGACGACAAAGAGGTTTGATTCTCAACCACAAACTTCGCATTACTCACTGATAATCTGAACTTGGCTTTATCTTCATTGGCATCAGTCTCCTCATTTGCCAGAGCTTCAAGTTTCCTGAGGATTTCTTGGTCCGCTGCCGCCTGAGATGCATCTGTAACACTATCTAAACCAAATCCGATGTCTTCATTTATAAAACAATCATCGAATTCCTCTGCTTCTGTGTCATCTTGGGAGTCTTCGTCGTCTTGTAACGACATCCTGAGCACCTACTGGCTTCCCGACGAGTCACTACAGACACACTGCAAGAACGTGGACTTCCTAATCTTATGATATAATCTGATATTTATCTTGTAGACGAAATAAGACCACGCCCGAATGCACACAAGAGTCTTGCCCGTCTTTCCCTACCAGCTACTGCGGTAGCCAGATACAGTCTCAATTTTATGGAAAAAAATGTTTCTGGTTTCATTTCCTCTTACAATAGGTTGTTTGAGCAGGTCGTAGCACGTTGATTGTACAACTAAACATCACTGCTTCCAGTAATTTTTAGATTACTGTGTGATCCCAATGTTGATAAATGCTCGTGGTAGTATTGACCAAACAAATTCAAGTTGCTGGCTGGGTATAGGAAAGCTCAAGCTATTTTACTCAAGGCTGGCATATTAAACATCACATAAATACTGCTTTACAGGCATTGCTGTTTCCTCTTGAATTAGCCAGTTTGCTCTTCCTTTATCGATCCCTTCCCTCCAATAGATTTTTACTAAAAAACGGGTGATATTTCCACAACACACACAGGCTGCCTGGAAATTTGAAAGGGAAACTGCATGCTGACTTCCATTATTTAAATGCCTGAAAATATTTGATTTCCAGTAAAGATGCGTTTCATGATGATGATGAGTAAGAAGGGTTCCAGACACCCCGGATTGGCTTGTGTATCCAAACGAAGCAGCAGGGAAGTAATTTCATTTCATTGTCATTGCCGGCTCTCTTACGCACGTCCATTTTTCTTGCTCACAGTGATTGCCTCAGTGGTGTATGATTTATTTTCAACAGGATTACAAGAACATATGTGGTTAATGAAACAACTGAAATTCTCCAATAATGGAATACCCTGCGGTACTAATTTCATGCTGACCTAATCCAACATAACTCATATAAAATCACATGGTTAGAGGTCAATGCGTTTAATTATCTTCGACTAATGGTCGGCAGCTTATGATTCCCAGGAAGTGCTACTCAACAAGGAACGTGTGGCAGACCATATGGACACTAGAGACAGGTGTTCGTTAGGGATAATGAAGATGTAAAGAACACATTGACATGTACGATGGCCGGTAGTGTGCACGTACGGTTACTAAGTACTATCATCATGCCTACAACTGATGATGGCATTCAACCGGGCTCCTTTGCACCATTGTGCGGTGTAAAATTTGTAGAAAATATTCTCAGTGGTAAGCGAAGAATCTCAAAGGCTAACAATAATTCTTGAATAGATGTGACAGATGAAAACCCATGCCGCACAGTTGGCAACGGATGAGCGACTGCCCTTTTTCCCAGGAGGCTTTTTCCTGTCCTATTGTATGGTGTACCAAAGCGTTTTATATTCTTAACACAGTGCTCGTGCCGGCTATTTTGCACCAATATCCTTTCAATGTTTTCAATTCACCTATTCGGGTTTGAGAAATGCTCCTTTGAGAGCTCTGGTTCTGAGTATGACATTACGCACTCACGCATACCTTAACCCAAAATGAAGATAACTTCTAGGCATGATGGAAGCTTACGTCAACTACTGTAATAAAATGGTTTGAATATAATCGGTTATCCAATTGAATACGCTAAGCACAAATTTGAAAAATATTCGTTGTTTCTTTAGTCATATACTCTGCACATTACATTAATTAAGGATTTTGCTTACTTTTAGCAGGACACCAATGTTTCATGCTTAAATGTGATAAATCCCGCTGCACGCTTACACTCCAACACTTTGTTGTGGGATTTGTTAAGTGGTCCTGAATGTGCTTCAGCAGGCCTAAAGGGAGCAATGCTACAATTCTTCACACACACTTAACCCTCAAAACGGTTGTACCCTATGTGAGCATTTTAGTATTCTTATGTACAAAAGGACGAGCTGAGAATTCAAGAATCTTCTAAGCTATGGGTGGCTTTTCCATTTTAGTACCTTCAGCATTGTTGAGCATGACACTTAGGTGCTCAATAGAGTTCCCGAGCCGAAAACCATGTTTTCATTCACATTTTATCAGTTATCTGACTTGACTGATTAAGTCCAACCTGACGTTTGATGCTTATCTTATAACTTCGCAGCAGAGATACCTCAAGTGCACACACACACACATTTTATTTAGTGGGTTCTCACCAAAAGAGACAACAGGGAGGCTGTTGGGAATAATACAACTCACCTATAATACAACCTTGGTTTTCTCCGACTCCAAATCCACGTAGAGTCTATATACTCACATGTTATATTTTTTTGTCCTATTCCCCTCAACCTCTCAGTACTTCCCACTAAATGTTCTTCCCATGAACACCAGAAGAATGGCTTTAAATAAAGAAGTATTCAGCATTCAATCTCAAAAATACCTTTTCCATTTTACTTGTTTGTAAAACAAAAGTCCTGGGAGATAACTGCGTAATGTCTTATTCATAAGCTCATGGAATGTTTAAAGTAGCAGCTGAAATGCGCTTGACTTTCCCTTACATCTAGTTGCCACGACGAGTTGGGCACCCACGGGAATAATGCCTTAATTGATTAAATCTCTTGTATCTCTCCACATCAACTTAACCCATGGGAAAGAGTGACGGTGAAAATATGGATTATAATTATTTTAAAATAAAAAACGAGCGTCAGGAAATGCTATATCTGTTACTTCAACGGGGTCTAACACCATGAAAAGTACGGGGCAAATGCAGGATCTTAAGGGGTACTTTCAGCGTGAGCCTCAGCATCTGCCTTGTCACACATCACACCTCCTTTTTTCTGTCATGGAACTCAAAAGAAACTGAGGACCTTCCGTGTACTCCTGACTTCCAAAATGCCATCCCGTTGTGGACATCCTTAAGGTGGAGGAATGAATGAGCCATATGGTGAAAGCACATTTGCACTTTCACCAAAATTTCGCAGATCTGACCAAATTTCCCTGTTCTATTTCCATGGCCCACAATATGAGAGCGCTTGGAATCCATTGCACTTTTCACAATATTTTTGGTTTACTCATAAGAACTCTCAGGTTTGCTGGATTCCATTTTTAAAATACAAAACACTTCTCCTGCATGCATAACGTTGAACGACCTTGAATTCAAGGCAGTGACTTTTATTAAGTTTCATTTCAATTAACTTTTAACTCAAAATATGTTGCTTTTGTCTTGCTTTTCAATAAGTAATGGCCATTGTGAAAATGTTTTTAAGAATTTTCTTTTACTCTATATATAGCAACAATACTCTATATATAGCAACAATGGATTGAGCTCTTCTTCATCGTACATATCCTCCATCTTGTATTCGTAAATTCAAGCTCGGCCAAAGAAAATACTCTATGGCGTTGATTTCAATGACTGTGATGAGGGGTGACAGAAGTCTTCTGTGAAAACTCTCCTGTTCTGTCTTGGTCATAGCCGGCAGATATTCGAATGTTCCTAAAAATCTGCAGCATCATTCAGAGCCAGAGTTTAATGGCAGTAAAGATTTCTCTGTATCTGTAAATCTTGCTTACAAATTTGTGAAAACATTGTAATCTAGTGCCGGTTTATAGACAACTATAGAAATTTGTTTATTTTTGGAGAAAAAGTGAAAACTAAACTAGGGCATCATCATGGTAAATTTTATACTGAAATTTTTAATATTTGACGTTTCGTTGTTGTCCTAACCTGTTGACATTGACTCGTTTAATCATAAACTTTAATGGAGTTGTTGTATTTCTATTTCTTTGCAGTCAATTATGGCATACAATGGAGGGGCCGTAGTGGCCATGAAGGGCAAGAACTGCGTTGCCGTCGCTGCTGATAGACGGTTCGGTGTTCAGCTGCAAACAATCGGATTCGATGCTGAGAGGATCTTCCAAGTGAATGATAATCTGTTCATTGGAATTCCTGGTCTGGTCACCGACACCCAGACAGTTTTCGAACGTCTTCGTTTCCGAACAAACATGTATGAATTGAGAGAAAATCGGAAAGTTTCGCCCAAAGTTTTGAGCTCAATGGTCTCTAACTTTTTGTACGAGCACCGGTAAGTTTAGTCGATGAATGATAAAATAAGTATCGTTTTTGTCAATAATTAGTCATTTGAATTGATTTTATTCCGCATGTGGTAAAATATCTTCGGTATAAGCCGTAGTTTTCTACTACTTGCTGTCTTCGGACTTTCTGGCTTTTCATGCGATTCATTAATGTGGGAATTCTATCATGTATGTTTCAGCTTTGGTCCATACTTTGTGGAGCCTATCGTTGCGGGATTAGATTCTAAAACTGGCGAGCCTTATCTATGCACGTTCGACCTGATCGGGTGTCCTAGTGAGCCTGAAGACTTCGTCGTGTCTGGAACTTGTGAAGAACAGCTTTATGGAATGTGTGAGACTTTATGGAAGCCAGATTTGGAACCAGAGGATTTATTCGAGACGATTTCGCAAGCGTTGACCAATGCTTGCGATCGAGATGCTATCTCAGGTTGGGGAGCTAAAGTCTTCATCATGTAAGTTCGTCATGACAACAGAAATTCGAGGGGATGTGAAGTTTTAAGCACTATCGTTTTAAAGTTATATCTGTTTTGTTTTCGTTTTTAGTGAGAAAAACAAAGTGACCATCCGTAATCTGAGGACACGTATGGATTAAACTTCTCGAGGCTGGATACCTTCCAATTTGATTCGTCTGCATATGTTGTTTCTTGGTTTAGTTTTGTAAATTTTTCAAGATTTTGAATTGGTCTAATCCGTAATAAACTGTTTATAAACTTTTCAAGTTTCTAAATGAAGAAAAACATGTAAGGAATTGGACAAGGATTTACTGGCGTAGTAGACGATACAAGAGTGCATAGTCTACGTAGAACTCAACAAACAGACATCTTCACATTCGCTTGCATTCATAAACCAAGACTAAGAATAACAATAATAATAATTTTTAGATTTCCACTCGTTAGAAATCTCTTGTACTGCACATTATCAAATTACACTCAAATGGAACTTCATGAAAGAACTTCGACGAGGATATCTACGATTTCACGATGCTGGCAGTGTGTGTTGGTTCCGGTCGTCTACGTTTGAAAAATCCGGATTTGTATAAGCAGTATATTATAAGGAGCAAGAGCAAGACCCCTGCTATGATGGACAGGGCATATATCCACCACGCAATGCCTTCAAGGTCAACTTTAAACTTCAAGTCGGGAAGACATGTTGTTAGTACGTCTATTTTGTCGTCAACCGGATCCTGCCGGTTGTCGTCCAAAATTCGGATTTCAGCTCTTGAACGGATTCTGACTTCGTCAACGTGAGAATAGTCCTCCAGGAGAGTGCCATTCCATAATCTGCAATCAATAAACAGACGATTAGCGTGCCACGTTCATCAATTGAAACACTGTCTGATTGATTCAGCCTAAATCCTTTAACTTGTCCACTCTGACTGACTAGAATTAAATTCATACCTCGAGTGAATCTTGATTACGGCAGTTTCCCCGGCAAGAAGATTTCGGACGTCACACTCAATTTGAATGCATTTGGCAGTACCACGAACACAATTCTAAAATGACAAATAGCCCGATGATTGTTTATAAGTCTAATCCTTATCCCGTTCTGGGTAATGCTAGTTTAAATATATACTAATAAGACCTGGCTTACCATTTCGACATAAGTCTTCGATCTGCCATCAGCACCTCGTTCGGTCTGAGACGCTACTACCCATTCATCCTCTTCGTCTTCACTTGCGACACTTCGTTTCGTACGAAGGCCAAGCACATCTATGGAGTTTGGTGGCACTTTACAGACTACATCCCCTTCGATCATGGGATAGCTCTCCGGATACAAGAGCCATTTACCCTGAGGTCGCTTATTTTCAACTTGATGCGGCCACGATATAATGACTTGGAAAAAAGCTGCCTTCCATGGACCACTGTTTAAAATTGTGAACTCGTGCACAATTCTTGGTCCAATTTCGGAGTAGTTCCGAATAGCTGATTCTCCAGTGATTTTCCCACCATAATAAACTTTGGGAGGATCACTCGAACTGCAAGAATAACACATAAAATTGAGAACACTTTTTGTAAAAACTGGACTACACGGCATCTTACTTACCCGTAAATAGCTAATTCTGCCTTTTTAATCACTGTTGCATTAATTTGCTGCCTGTTATTCCCTGCGTCATCTTCCAGGGAGGTAGAATTTACCCAGATATCAAAGGATAGGTGGGCCTCTATGTCTTTTAGATTAGAGCCGAAACGGAGCCTCAGAGCCACCTTGGTCTTTTTTGTGTAGGGATTTCCCAATGAACATGCGACGAGATTTTTGTCATTCGATGCTGGCGAACACAGGATGGAATCTGCACTTGTCTAAATTGCAACAGAGTGACAGCAATTAGTCTTCTAGTCGACAAAGAATTCTTAAGAAAACGCGAGCTTACATTTGTGATTCTGCCTCCAAATGGCATTGACTTAGGATGTCTAATGTACAAGTTAGCTTCATAGGCCGGTTCCCCGAAGTTTTGAACATCAATATTAATAACTATTTCGGTCCGCTCCCCTAAGATAATTTGATAGTTCTGCGATTCATCCTCAGGAAGGTCCGTCCAAGCTCTCACAGCTACATCACTCTCGCAAATTTCGTTGTCTCCACAGTCTTTTGCAAATCTTGCGACGAAAACCTTAGAAGCCTCTTGTTGGTTTAGAATAGGATAATTCTGAATATTAGGAAGTTGGGGATTATTTCGTCTGTACGTGGGTGCTTTCTGGACCAATTTGTAAGTCAGTTTAAATGCTATCGGTGACTGAATATCCCGTATGTTTTTCTGCAAATCATAGCACATAATGTGTTAGCAAAATAATATTTCCAGAGTACACTTTTAAAAGTCATTGCTACAAACCTTCAAGTAAACTAATTCAGTAGAACAGCCGCTCGGCTCACTCTGTTTCACATTGACATTGTGCTTAACAACTTGCTCCTTTTCGTGCGAACCGTTCCTGAATCGCACACGTGAGAACTTCTTCCCTTCCACAAACGTTTCGGCTTCGATCATACTCTCAATGTGTAAAGAGGCAGAAAGAACTCGGCTCATTTCTTGGATTTTGAAGCATGCCTTAAAAGTGAAACTGCGAACGATATCATCCATTAAAAACTTACAGTTCATATTATTCTTCATTCAATAACCGTGGAATTGACAATGCTATGTATGTGATAGTAATGTCTCACCAAACTTCTTCAGAATCCGGATCTTCCTTACAGTCAGAACTATTTGGATCAATGTCAGTGAGATTTCCAAACACTTCAGTCTTAATACCGATGATCGGTCGGCTTCTAAGTAGCACTGTACTATCAGTCTCGTAAGCTCCGACTAAAAGATCTGGGTAAGTGTTGTTATCCAAGTCCATCCCTCCGCTCAGGGAAAATCCGAATGTACGGATGAATGGGAAGTTCTCGCTCGCTCTAATGATCTGAAAATCGGTATTTATCAGTAACGTTTTTTGTTTGCTTGAATTTCAACGCAATGATCCAATTACCTGGGAGGGCTCCCTGATGACCCCACCGTTATCACCAAGGTAGATGTACACTCTTCCGTGACCATCGTCTGCATAAGGCGCTCCAATAGCCAGATCCTGGTAGCCATCTTTGTTGAGATCACCTATGGATGAGATTGAGTAGCCAAAGCGGGATTCCGATGGGCCGGTGAGTCGAATAAATCGGGTTGCCTCAGTAAAGCCTCCCTCTGGGTTTAAGTAGATGTATGCGGCTCCACCAGCTCCACGCTTGTCAACATAAAATGGGGCACCCACAACCAAATCCGGTCGCCTGTAACAAACGTAAAAAACATCTCTATCATTCTTCACAACCCCATGGCCGTTAATGACGTCAAACTAGTTTATCCTACACCCTTAGTAAATGTTCCACGAAATCCATGGAACTCACACCGCCATAAATTATCTCTTAGCGTTTCTTTTACCCTTTCATGACTGACGAATGTTCATACTACTGATTTCCTTCCTAACCATAGATCTTCTAGCCGATTCAAGAACGCATGCATATCCTCATGACTTCTTTATTCATACGTGATAAAAACAATTTTTTGTCCCTCCAGCTTCTTGACCACTACCGAAAAGAAAACTCATCATCCATCATCTCTATCACCACACCATCCATCAGTCTGACTGGAAAACGCCTCTCATAAGTTTCTTTCTTTGTAGCCACTAATGTTCCTAACAGTGCGTCCAATTCCTTTTCACTGCTGGAAATAAGAGATGATGACGAATTCAACTCAAACCTTGTTAAACCTTTCGACTAATGGTGGTCTTCACGCTTGAATGGTGAACTTAATGTTCTAATTTAAAGTAAGGTATCAAACAGCCTAAACTCTCTGTCAACAACACGACAACATAAACTCCAGATGTGGAATGACACCTATATCAGACACTATTTTGACGATTTCATAAGCCTCGTCCTTCATCCCTACTTTTCCGTAACCCCAGCATCCAGGTGCCTCTACAAATCTTATGTGATACCATCTCGAGTAAACAAAGATACACTTCATGTCATGAAGCTTATGCATTGGGAGGCCCTGAAAGTGAAAATGAGAGGCTTCAACAGTTGTTTGGCTGACTGAATATGACAGCAGATGCACGCGCACATTTCCACAGTCGCCACTCGCATCCCTGCCACACTTAGGTGTACGGAGGAGAGACCGCAAAGTAAAGAGATTGAGGAGCGTAGGATCAAGAATGTGGTGTAAGTTAGTGCAAACAAGGGCTGTGAGCTGTCAGCAGAGTAATCTGTCACAAGAGCTCTCCCTGTCTCGTCCTCCATCGGTTCGATTTAGATAAGAGGGCAATAATGCCACCCCTTCTTCTGAGTGATGCTTTGCCTCAGCTTATCCGCCTGCACAAAACAGCCTTAACTCCATGAGTAACATCCAATAAATTTTTCAGCTGCACACAAAGAAGTCGAGGGTGTTACATGCGATACTGCAGCCTATTCTGAAGCATTACCTTCACACTCACTAGTAATGGAAACCTATCATCAGAGCAGTAGCCCGAATACATTCAATAGTTCTAAGGCGTAATGAGCTTGATTTACGGAACAAAGGACAAAACATTCGATAATAAAGCTATTCAGATGAATAGGACAAACGGCAAGCCTAAACTTCTGAACGCTTCAGTGGAATATGTAACCAATCCGGGGGCGTCAACTTATTAAAATGCAACTGCATCAGCAGTTATAAGGCAGACGTGATGACATGAATACGCGATGAAAATCAATTAAAAAGGGCGTCTGTCATTAACACCATGCCAAACTGTTTGTCTAGTACATAGTTTTAAGAGTGCGATGCGCAGAATGTACGCACTACGCACCCTGAAGTGTGTGAAAAATACGACACATGGTGATGACTGACCGGAGTAAAGGGAGCGAGAGCATGGAACTTTAAATGATACTCCTTCCAAAGCATTAGGCTGACAGTAATTGCTGTAAAACTGACGACAGAGGGGCACGGCTGCATAGGATGGGCGTGGATATTATTGTTACTATCAGTGGACTGTTTGCAAAGCGGACGGGGCTCTACAAAGCGAAGATTATTGTTGTGGGATTAGAAGACAACAGCCTCATTACACACACAGACAGACTTGAGCTCACGAAGAAACTCTTCCATGCTAGCGAATTAAATGATTTCCCCGACTCATCAGACAGATGTGCCCTGGTTGGTCACCTTACGTAGCGTAGCTGTCATGACTCGACGATAACCACACTGCCCTTGCAGGGTAGTAAGCAAGTCAGACATCGCCCTTATTAAATGAACCACTTGTTCATAGCTACTGGCGGTGTTTAGCATTTTGGTACTGGTGCAAAATGAGCAAGTCCATGCGAGCCAGCGTGGGATCTTCATACACACTCACGCACAACGAGTATCAGCTCAGCAGTATTAATCTGGCTAGAAAATAAATGCATCCACACGGAAATTAACATGTTACTTAGTGACCATGAGAGGTAAATCATTGACAGTAGATCCCAGCTGCCTCCTCCTTGTCCGTCTGCCCTATTTGTTTCCGATTAACGTAAATGTGATGATATCAACCTTTTGCTCCTCTACATAAGCCTAAACACGACACTCACCTTTTACCATAGGGCGTAAATGCCCTAAACGATGCTTACGATATGAGAAAAGTAGTGGGAGGAAGGAATTGAAGTGCAGATGAGCTGTTTTCAAACAGCCAACTGCTGTAGTTGCTGGCAAAAACAGTTGTTGAGTATCAGAAATGCTGTCTCCCCGTCCCCCTGCCATGTCCTTGATCCTTATCTAGGACTGTAATACCTGGCCAGATGCACTAAATTAGCTTCCCCGCATGACTCACAAGGTATTAACATATTCACTGCAGTTGCAATCTCACCAAACGTTGCTGCATTGTAAGACTTTCACTTGACCCAAGGTATAGATAAGGAATGATTTTAGTGCGGCGACAATGACCAGTACCACATGGAGAATTCTCATATCATCCAAAATACAGGCTCTCCTACGTCTTGGGACGTACGCACGTTCAAAGATGTTCTGCCTCACAGCCCTCATTGACGGGATCCTCCGTACAACAACACTCCTCCGTGGAGAATGAGCAGTTTATTTCAGCCACCAACCACGATAACAATTTTGCCTTGAATTAATGCCGCTAATAAAAATGCAAATGCAGGCATGTTGAATGGAAGAGAGTAAGAGACCTCACATAGTGTTAAGAAGTGTGTAGTCCCATTCCGTTGACTTTTATGAGTGATGTCCCTAGCATACCGTAGGAGACAAGCTATGACTGTGGATCTCCTGCGCCTCTGTGGCCGTCGGGATATCATCTTCATGCCGTAGAATCGGGTGCAACTGCCTCAGAACACCATCATGACTCGTTTTTCTATGCATTCGCTATCCTAATATAATGAAGTCTATACTCGACACTTCCAGAACCGCAGTTCCCCTCTAATTACATTACTGCAGTTCAGGTCATATCAACTCTAAAGCCATTCCAGTGTCACCTGAAGGGTTCATTCATCTCTAAATGGGTCTCATCTTGCTTTTAAATTAGCACACATGAGAATCTTAATGAATATAAATAGCGAAGGCTTCACACCAAACTGTGGTGCGCTAAGAATTCATTATAACTAGGAAGTCGACTGGTACGACTGAGGTGAATAAATGAAGAATATAACACACATACACTGCACGAATGCTTAGCCCAGATGCATATAAATCTCTTGGTCTAAAACGAGGGTTAAAATTGTTTTTTTATCCATGTAGCCGTCTAAGGCAACCCAGAGACTTGGGGCGCGGGGTCTCTGTTAAACCAGCGCTTCTTACATCGGCGTCACTAACTCATAATGTGACATGACACAGCTTATCATTATCCTCTCCATGCTCCTTTTCCCCGACATCATTATCATACTGCAACCTCCTCCTCTTCCATCTTATCGTCATCAGCATCATCACGTGTCGTTGCCAGAAAATGAAAATGACGCTCTGGCAAAATGATCCCTTATTTTCCTATCATTCACATCCTTACATGTGCATCTTGGCATTATCCGAAAGTTTAATCAGCATTATGTTCATGACAGCCTCCCTGCTCATCAAGACATGTACACACATGATAATCATGTGTGGGGTGGAAAAATTTAACCTTCCAATAATTTCCGAATAACAAGTTCATAATAACTCCAAGCCTTTTAAGGCCTTCCTTTTTTATGCTTTCAGCAGAAATTATTACTGATATTTGTCATGAAAATCAAATGGTTTTTTTGCACGTCAAGCACCCTTGCAAAATTGAATCCTCTATTTCCATAAATGGCTCCGAGCCAAATATCTTAGACGAGCTTGCAAAGAAGTGGAAACGAATTCAGCTTCTAAAAATATGCAATGCATGAAAAATCATCACAACAGGTATGAAAATGAGGGTTGATTTTGAACACTTTCCACTCTGTATGCTCGCATTATGAGAGGCATAAACAGGAGCTAGAATATTAAAAGCGTAACTCCCTCGTGTCTATCCTTACTTTATGGTATAGAGAGAGAAGAAGAAAGGAAGGATATGCTTGTGCTCAGGGCAACACATTGATTACAAAAGGGTGAGCTGAGCAGTTGGAAATCAATCTATTCCATGAATGCACCAAGGCACTCACGAGGAGCTCCATTTAAAGGAGACGCCTAAGATCGACACTGGTGGGCCCTACACTAACAGCCGCTTAGTCACCATTATTCTCTGAAATGTCTTTCTATCTATCTCATATTATTAACAACAAAAGATGTAACACTGCTGACCAAGGAGCTATAGTGGCTCTTGAGCTTCAAGTCTACCCTATTACACTCACAATTTTTCAAAAACAAGCACTGAACTGACATAAACCGTTAGGAGTCGTTATATGAAAAGAGTCTGGACAAAATGACTCTTATACTCTCTGCCACTTAGAGATAACCCCGCAGATCTCAAAGATGCCCTCGTACTTACTCATAATCAATCTGCGTGACTCGTCTGTTGGACGAGGATAGCACACAAAGCATTTACTACCTCCACCGAAAGAATTACCAACACGCTTACACATATGTATTGGCAACCTCGTGGCAATCACTAGGCTGGTAGTTTTATGCTAGCCCGATCTCTGCGAGCCTGATGACGGCTTTTAGACGAATACATAAACAGTCAGTAAGATTTTCAGCAGATTCTCCTCCATTAAGTTGTCAGAAAATGAGGTGTCAATCACGAATTGCTCGTACATGACACGTCATGTTCCACAAACTTTGTTTTTTTATGGTAGTGGCTGATTGCCACTGTAAATCACGCAAGGCAAAAGCCTTTTACTGCTATTCGAGAAAGTTTGACATCGCCACGACGATAGGAACAAGTAAAAGTTTGGCTATACTTTTCCATTCGCTCCCTCCTACCCATCAGCGGGCTATCGTACGTATATTTCTCTGGTGACAACACAAAGTTTTAACATTGCAAGCTGGTATAACCTTCTAACTTTAAAAATTATATTCACTGGACTACCCATGTCCAAAGGCTTTTTATGCTGTGTGCCCATCAGATGAATGAGCAAAAAGAAAGGCAACTTTGTGCCTCAGAAAATAAATTTTGCTTATTTCGTAGCGACAGCCAGCTGTGTTTTTACTTTCTGTATTATATTAAGCCTAATTAAAGCGAATTACCCGTCGTTGTTGAGATCCAGTGTAGCAAGCTCGTAACCAAAACTCGAAGCAAAGCCCTCCCCGGTGATGGCGGTCCTCACTCGTAAATGCTCCGTGTCCTCCTGCAATTGGAAAGAAACAAATTTACAACCAAAGGAACATAAATTCTCCACTCATATTGCTTTTTTTTGCCCGCAAAGCGGCCTAATTTTCACTATGTCCAATGCTGCAAGCCATAAGTAACAGCCCAAGACGAGCTGGAGAAGACGCAGAGCCTGCAAAATTTTACTGGATTCTACGTACTACATTATGTATGCATCAAGATTTTCTCGCCACAGAAACCCCCAGTGCAACTTCTTTTCTACTCCCAATGTTGCCGTACAACAGAGACGATGCAAATAAACAAACCCGAAAGAGAGACATGTTCTGAGGACTAAGTTGGCCGACTGTGTGCAGAGGGTGCTTCACATATAATTTGGCTATAAAACTGCAGCCAGTATTATTTGGAGGTACTGACTGACTGAAGGACGCTGTAGTGTACATGCTCCAGTCGTTTCCTTCATTACTTAGTACCGCCAGAACCTTTCTCGCATCTTTCCACCAGTTGTAGAGTCAGAGAGAGAGACAGAGAGAGAGGCGAGAGCAGAGTGGAAGAACGTAAAAATCATTCACACTCACCACTCTGTAGGCCATTAAAAAATATCCAAACCTTCAAGATTCTCAGTTCCATTTTGAGCATGGTAACTATCATGATGAGACACACACTCAGATCTTGTTTCTTCCCAAGAGGAGCTTTTACATTCAAATACTGCTCCTTGCTCCTCTGTACCCGTACAAATTAACCCCTATTCTACAAAACTGTGTCATACTTGCATGCGTGAGATAACGTCGTCAAGATTTCATTGCTTTCGCTGCACCCAAGAAAAGTCCTTTAAAGCGCGTCAGCTCACACACACACACACGTCTCATCTTCGGCATTCTTACCCATCTGTCTTTACAGTGTCAACTTGGTGTTCACAACTTCTATCAAACCTCAAATGCCGGTTATAGTGGCTCTTGTACACCACCCACTCGCACCCCACAACACTGCATACCACTCACTGTATACCGACACTCATAGTCAAGCACTGCCTCTGTGAAACAAAGAAGAAAAAACACCAACTTCGTTACGGCTCTCATATTTATCCAATCATTCAATTTGAACTGAGCAGTAAATCATGAATATTTTCATTATCTTTATCCTCAATTTAACCCGTACAAGGGTTACGCTCATGCACACACTACAGCCAACCACGACTAAACGGGCGACATACGGACCACGTTTTTACGCCTATGGAACAGGAATATAGAAGCTGAATGAATTTCTGTTGTGTCATAAAATGCCTTTGTCATACACTCCGTAATTCATTTTTACATTCACAAGCTTAAAAGGGTTTCAAACACAATGAAATATGGCCATAAAAAGAATCTCACGGACGCTGGCCTTCCTACGTGTAACCCACACTTAAACACAACGTTATCCCACCATGGAGAAGTAAATTCCAGTGTGTAGTCAGCATTAAACATACCACCAAAAGGACAAGCTAATGCCACGCGATACTCTGCTTGAACACACACAAGTGTGGCATTCGTATTATTTAACCTGTGCACGAGTGACTGCAATCAGATTTTTGATCCACAGGTAATCTGAGACCTCTTTGGATTTTGAACATATTTTTAACGTCTCCAATCTTTTACACCACCAACAGTTGCAGTGATAAATCTGACCTACCTGCATGCCTCTTCAAGCAATAATTCAAGCATCCTAACAGGACACGTAGGGACTTTTTTCACCTACTTCCTGCCAAAAATAGTCATACTGATGAGCCCAACATGCATCAGTTCTGGATGGTGTTGATCACTGTAAAAGCACACGCATGACTACACACACGCCACTATTATACCCAGCTTCATCTTGTTAACATCACAAACAGGCTTTACGGCTACCCAGTCACGTCAGATCATCTATTGCTGATGACAAAAACTCCGTGCGTACATTGCACATACGCACGCTTCTTCCTGGCAGTAATAGATGAATTGAAGGGAGACAATTCAGCTCTGTCTCTCTCTCTCTGTTTCTTAAAACTTCTTCTGCCTCTCCATATGACATTTGTTTTTTCAACCTAACACTAACCTGTTCCATTCTATTGTGAGGCACACCTCAGAGATGAATATTAAGATAGTGACCCATTAATGTGCTGTCCCACCACCTAATCCAATACATCGACATGACATGCTTGTCCGTGCTCACCGCAACCCTGCCTGATGAAATGCAAACTCTTCTTACATCCCTACCTTGTCGCTCATGCCATCCCAAACACAAATGCTGCTCTAAGCAGCATCACAATTGCTAGAGTCCTCAACTTTCACTTTCAATACTTTACTATACCCAGAAGCACACAAAGATTTGTTCGTCCTCACGCTCTCAACGGCATGAGTGCTCCCTGTAAAATTCTCTTTTGTCATCCTGCTGTTAGTCACTGATTTGAATACACAATTCCTTGACAGTTTCACACAGCAACAATACTGAGATGGCTACATCGGCAATGCCAGTAAAAAGATAGGAAACTATTTGAAACTGGTTTTTTATCATGTTTATTCCCCTTTGGTGATGTATGCTCTTGCCACAATAGAATAGCACCGAGTTAATTTATGAGCTTTCTTTTGCCAACGTGCATATTCTTCTTCATGATACACAGCAGGAATGAATCTGCTCATAACTGCAGAATTCTGCTCTTCTGCTCAGAGACTGTAGACCGGAGGTTGCTGTAGTAGCATGATGGAATTCGCTAGTTGTTACGAGGATTTTGGCTCAGCACGTGCGGACTGTATGACAAGCTGAACTGTGAGTTTACGGTTTAAGAAGACATACGCATAGATTGTTTGATTACAAAGGCCAACTCATCCCCTCCCGCTAGTTCTTCTCATCATCAGAAAGATTTGCACAAAGCACTACTTACATGAAACAAGGAAGAGTCACAAACTTCTCTCTGTTGTAAAACGTTGTGATGCATGGGATAAGCTAGCTTAAATACGGCAGTGCTTTGGATCATGCTGAAGTCCACACTAGCTTGTTCTTCAAATAGCTCAGGACTCAATGCAACTGACAGTTATTGATTAGAAAACGAAAACACACTTACCTTTTCAAAGAATATGACTTGGCCAGAAAAGTTGGCAGCTTTCGGTGCACCGGACACATACGAGTATGAATCATCGAAGAATTTCCCACCGTCGACGGCCATTCCCAGGTAGGAGTACTTGTCGAGGAAGTCGTAGGGGGATTTGTACTGATTCCTATCCCTAGTCAAAAAGTTGTCCGAAACGGAGATTCCATAAATTAACCCACGAGCTGTCATAGCCCCTGGAGCACCCAGTAAAGCAGTGTCATCATCCAGGAGAGCAGCGGAGGTGCCCACTTGACAGAATCCAAGCCCTTCGAGTCCATGAATCGCCTTTCCTCGACATGGATCAAGGCTTCGGTCGTACCTCAAATCCTGATGCAGGAAATGGCACAATCCATTCCCCCACCGAAAATCCTTCCCTTGGTGCACATAGCGGTGGGCACACACCTGTATAGAATAGTAGAAGCGAAAAAATATAATTATATACCTCTGCTCATGTACCTGCTACACTTTATCCATCCCATCAAACCCTTTTGTGTACCACTTTTAATCAGTCAAACATTTATTCCGCTTGATGTGTATCTGCCATGCATAATCATGAACAAGTTCACGCTTTGTTTCACATGTCATCACTTCATTTCCTACACTATTTCTCATAAAAAAATCTAATTACAGTTTTGTTAAGCATTTATTTTCACATGTCAGGACATGACATGCTACTACTACCCTGAGATGGACAAATATCCTTTTCCTTTTAATTCTTCTGGTCGGGGTGTGCAACGCTGAATCTTTCAATACACATTGCCGCCTACAAGAATCAAAGCCCATCTGTTTTCACACCTTGGAGCTATAGCTAACCCATGTCATAACTATGATCCTGAAAAATCAAACTACTCTTCGAAAGCTTGGTAATCAAAATACATTATGGTACTCATTTTCATATCATTATAATAAATATTCGAGACATATTCAATAGCCGCAAGAGTTGCGAGAAATAAAATATGCACTGCCTTTGCAAAGAGTTAATGCAGTGGTAAGTACTGCTGACTACTCGAAGCAATGTATACGTATTGCATAGGCGTCTTACTAGTACGTGTAATACTGTATAAAGTTATATGATATGTGCGATACGTAATGTTACTCTTAAAGTTCATCTCCACGACACAGCTATAGTACAGGATACAGTCGGCAGTGTACCTAATGTGCGGCTTCAATTGCCCAGAACGGTCTGAAGTGTTCATAGCTCTCCATGCCATCCTTCCTGCAGAGTATCACCTTCGTGTACATGTTTTCCGGTACCCGGCAAGAACTGACCCATAAGTTTTGGGTATCAAGTGTGAATGATGCGATAACTTAAGAAACTACACACTAAGTAACATTAACTAAACTGAGTCTCCTCAACCCAGATGTGTTGAAGATCTTTATTCGCATCAAAGGGACACAACATAAAAAGAACTAGTATACATCCAGAACTTGCTCTGGTATCGCCCTTCAGCCATCTAGTCGCCATGCTGACAACGGAACGTCCTTGACAAGCCACACATTGTATATACATTTTCACATACTGCTGGCGAGTTCTCCTATGTTTCAATAAGAAGCGGCAACGAAATGCAATAAATCCCTGAAGCATTAGATGCGATAGCCAATAAAATGACAATGTCACTCAATGGGGGTCACTCCGATTCGGAAATTCCCGCTTACAGTCAAGGTATTTTTCTACTATCGTGAAAGCATCTTACTCCTCGTTGTAAGACGAAAACGCAGTGGGGAAGAATATAACGCCACATTGAAGCAATTGTAACTTGTTCAATGTGGCAAGAAAGGAAGTAGGACGACTGCTGGCGGGCGTTCCAGGCAGAGTGTAAGAATTTGTTTTGAATATAAATGCCGTCATCCTAGTAAGATTGTTAAGCACAATTAAATGAACTGCGAAGACACGTGCAAACCCTGTTGAAAGCAATAACTTCTCGCACCTACTCATAACATTTGAATTTGTAAACCAGATTGTCGACAGCGTCTTATGATCTGTGCGTGAGAGGAGTTCATGTTATGCCAAGACTAATCCCACTCCATTGTCAAATTTGCATTCAGGACAGTGAACAAAACTGCACTGCGATTACATGGCGTATTTAGCCCATCAGCTTAAATGCGGGCAATGATAATTTCCTACGTTCTTTTCGAACTCTGCCTAGATCTTTACCACCAAGACCATACTGTTCACTCTAATTACGAACTAAGTTCTGCTCCACAGTAAATACTAGCATTTATAAGACAATTAGCAGATAGTTATAGAGATGGTTAAAAAAACCAAATGACTCTCTCACCATGACTTTCCGACCAGCTCCTTGACTTCGGACGTTGACACCAAGCCATTGTCCGTCTTTCAATTCATCCGGAGTCGGCGGATACAGTTGTTCTGAGTCCGTCACTAGAATTGAACATGAATCAATTAGAATTCCATCACACTTTAAATAGGCCAGTGAGTGCAGTCAAAAGCCAGGCAGTATATCAAACATTATGTGTCATCATGCAGTAATGCTCACACTTCCAAACAGAACAGCAAAAACATGTAATGTACAACAACTCCAGTATTTCAATCAATCAAACCCAGCAATCCATATTCCAAGGCATGTAATCAGGTCATTCAGGTATGCAATGATAGCAATCTGCATCCGAACGCTGGTAGCAAATGTAGAAACATACCCGCACACTACAAGTTATTGTTTATAATAAAGTATAAATGTAAATTTATTAAACATTCCAAACAGGTCCGCGGATGGAAAACAGTCAAGCTACAGAACCCTTCTTGCCTGGAAGCCCACCCCATCCAAACCACCACTCACTTAGCATGTACCATTCTCTTACAGCATCAAATCCGAACCTTAATTTACACTGTGCGTAAGTATGATAAAAAGTACATTCATAAATATCCCTAGGCAACCCGTCATCCCTTAGCCAATTGTGATGATCACATAAACGCCAGAATTATCATGACGTACAACTACTAGTGTAAAATGCATTAAGCGTCAATTACTGACCATTAACAATGATACGTGTGAGAATGACAAGATGATGTAGTGTCATTATTGCCACAACTTCTCTCATGCTACTACTCCCAGGTTCATTACAACAGAGCAAATCCACGCCTGCCACCATCCTTTATCCGGAGGCTTTATGCCCGCACAATCTCAATTCCCTGTCGTCTCAATGACGATGGTACAAGTCTAAGTGTCATCATAAATTACATCAGTGAAACTCGATTCGACAGATTGTACACAATAATTGTCAGCTCTTGATTTAACTTCTTCTCCAGCTTGAGTCCTTGCACCGTCCAACTACAGCAGAGGGTTTTTCGAAGCAACAGTTACATCACTGCGCATTCTACATCACACAAACATCCGCCTCTCCAATTTGGAGAGCAATGCATGCCAACTTCCCTTTCGTCCACAATATTAGCCGCCCACATACGCACACATCAGCCTCCTTTGCATAACTTTACGTATCGCAGTATAGGTTGCAGCTGTTAGAAAAGATGCAGGCATTTTGATTATTATTTTGACATCCTTGGGGGGGAGCGAGATGTCCGTTTCTGCATCTTCCCATTCCTCATCATGCATTCTCCAAAAATGGCCCTTGCCAACACATCCACACACACGGCTGCACGAATATCATCATAAACGTTTGACAGATAGTGCCAAGAATAATGCACCTCGCCCTCCCACAGATAATCATCATGAACCGCATGAGCATCTTCAGTTCAAGTCATTCGGGCGGTTTCACCTCAATGAAGCTAACTATCCATGAGTGTATGCACCTTTTTTCACCATAAAGCACTCCCAAGGACGAATACTGTACATGCACACATTCAGTACGAATCCCTGCGTGCATATTAAGTTTGTCCCTAATAGTTTTTTTTTCAGTGAAATAAACTCATTCAATGAGATGAAATGAGGCTGTCGGCACAGTTCAGTCTTAGTCATTTGCCGCGTTTTCCTTTATTTTCTCACGCTATTACTTATATTCACAAAGGCTCATCGTAACACGTAAAAGGAGCTTCGCTTCCAGCATAATTTCGGATTTCATGTTATTTTCATTCTGACACATTGTCCGTAAATGTGTACATCCTATCATATAAATTGTTGCTATTATGCAGCTCCCAGGCTTCGACCTCAAATGTCTGAAATAAGATCTCTTCCACGTCTCCCGCCGCCTTTCGCTTTTACATGTGTACAATGCCCTATACTACAGGGGCATCATCATGGCGCTCGCGTGAGGGCCGAGACGATGATCATTCCATTTTGCAATAATCATTGTATTGCGGTCTATTCAGTCATATAAGCAACATGCATAATACAGACTGAATTAAACAAAGAAGAGGCTCGGCTTTCCGGCTGCGCCTGTTCTTATTTTCAAGCTAAAAATACTCACGACGACACCAATGCAGGATATAAGACCAAGTTCGAAGGTCCTCTCCCTCTTTTGCAATGCATGGATACAGACTTTTCACATGCTTAAACTTGACACTTCCGAGTGCCAAGCAGAAGCTTAAAGGAACTTTTGAATAGTTCAACTTATGTTTAAACTATGCAGAAGTTTTCTCCAAAGTACGTAAGCTGGATTAGGAGTAACGAGTGGCATTGGCTTTGGATTTTCGTAATCTAAATGCCGTCATGAGGGTGAAAATCACTTGCGCTTTTAATTAGCACCCGCATATGGGGCTTGTCCCTAGCCATAGGTCATACATGGGCATGACTTGCTTAATGTAAAAATAGCACGTTGCCTCTTATCTCAGTGCAAGACGGGTGACCTGTAGTAGGCCTCCTTATTGTCAAATCCTAATCTTCTTCATCCTCTTCTGGCGTGACTTTCCCTGACGCATCAAGCTTCGTTCGTCTTCATCCAATTATATGTGCATTCACTCCGTAGCATACGGCCGAGTAAGGTGATCCATTGACTCTTTGATGCAAAGCCCTGACAGTTGCCGTCAATTATTATATTTCCTCCGTACACAAAAGATTTCTGTCTATATCTAAGTATCACATCAGCCTGACAATATGCTTAGCGTATCTTTCTTCCAAAGCTATCGATCATCTATTGATGCTTAATGTCATCTCTCATGAACTTCAAGTAAGCATTACAACCTGAAATGGTAAGTTTGCGAAACCCTTAGCTCACCAGGCATGATTACCAGAATACACCTAATGTTACGGACCATATGGCTTAGACCAATCCTTTCATCCTGCATATTCGTCAATTCTTCGCGCTTGCCATGTGTCGAATTTGATCGCATAATCATTGCTTTATACCTCTTAAAAGATAAAGGATTCCTGCTAAATACCACTGTGGAAGGAGAAGTACACTATACTTGACTTGTGCTGCAGTATACGCCTTTAGTGGTCATTATGGCCACGTACTGGTCCACAGGGACTTAAGTCGATAATTGTTAGATTTGATACATTCCTCACGTACTTCAACTTCATGAGCCCCCCAAGGAAGAAGGCTACGCTGCTGCACATAATCCTATTGTGACACAAGTAAGCGAAGAGAGGCAAGGGGATAGGACGTTTCTATTTTTAAGTCCATTGTGTACACAATGCTTCAGAGAGATGAGAAAAGTCTCTTGAGAGTACACCTTTGTGATCCTACCATAGCGATTGCAGTCATTACCTAAGGTGCGTCAAACTGATACGTACGCAAGTTCATTCCCAATGTCAATATTTACGTTAAAAATAATTTTAACAACAATAATTTCATCCCTACGTCTCTCCTCAACTACACGTTAAGCCTCGGTTCACAGTGCGCTCAATATTACGTAAACATCTTCCGTCTTATCTGTCAACCATGAGATAGATCCTTTTGAACCATCGGCTCAAAATACTATAACCTATAAAATACTATAAAATACACTATAAGGTGCTCACCGAGCACCTTAATCCATATTTGATTGCTCAGACATTGCTGAGCTAGCACGCCAAGCATATGTGTGTCGTAACTTCCATAGATATAACGAAGTATTGACACCTCACCTACTCAAGGCGTTCTGCCAATCTAGTGAGTTATGATTTACAGGCACGTCGGAGTGAGAAATCCCTTACTCCACAACCAACTATCACCACACTACTTACCATCACCGACCAAAATCCATCGAAACCAAAAAAATATCTAAACATTACAAAAAAACATGCCATGCATAATTTGCAAGCATCAAAACACTGTCAAAACAAAAAACCACACATATATTCACAATCAAAATAGTGCGAAGGGTAGCAAAAATTATATACACATGCGTGCAAAAATATGTGGTAAAAGCTCAAAAAACAATAGATACAAAATTTCACACAATATACTCATGTGTCATGTACAAAAAAATATATACCAGTTTTCTGGTTCCAAAAGTCCGAGCCATTTTAGGCGGGGCAAAACCAATTCAGATTATTCATGCAGAATTTAAAATCTTTAAAAGGTTAATTAAAAGCATGCCGCAATCCAAGAGTGCAATGGAAATCGTTACAGCAATCAAAGTTGCGAGTTTTCAATAAAAAAATAACGGTTATTTATTATCAGCTAGTTGAATTAGTAATTGCGAGCTCGGCATGGGCTTCAATGTAAACCAACTCGTATCAAACTTGAGTCTCTTCTACTCACTCATTTCAGATTGGATAGTTGAAATGCATGCTTCGAGTAACATACGATTTATCTTTTGAAAATGTCAAAACTCGAACCACAAGAATTACGAACAAAAAACGACGCCGGTCAAAATTTAACGTTTACTTTGAAAAAACAAACTGATGCGGCTGAGGTATATAGGAAACCAGAAAAGAGGCGCACCCAAAATGAAGCTTATAAATGTAGTTTTACCTATGCCGTATGCACACAAACGGTGTACACATGAACTTACATCGATTGTCATCGTCGTTGCTGTCATCTACATGGACAAAATATGTCAAATAGATCCCTGTTAATCTTCATATTCCCATGGCTTCACACAAACTTAAATCATTATCATGTAACCTAAGGATTTCTACGTCTCATAAGGTCTCTGAATAATGTACGAAAGCCATAAGGATCAAAGTTCAATTGTAAGGCTATGCACTTTTCCATTTGCACGTACATAGAAGCGGAGTTTTCATAAAGGTTTCATACAGTAGAATAGCCTACCACCATGTACAGCGTACTGCAAGGAGATTCCCATGAATGGAAATCACGATTCATTATTCCCTGCCTCTCCGAATTCTAACACACGGCTTCCACATGTGTGTGGTACCCAACGGGAAACAAAAGATTCAAAGTACAAAGGAAAGACCAACAAGAATGAAACCGAGAAAGAGGCAAAAATAAGAAATCTACTCAAGTTGCAAACTTGTTCATGAGGAGAGATTGAGAAGATGAAGACATCGAATTAACGCTGGCTCAGTCAACTCCAGGAAAGGTCATACAATAACAACTATTATTGTGCTTGTCTACACAGTGGAAAGGACAGGAGCTATAGTTGAAACAAGAGGATGTCGGCTTAACGAGGAGTCATAAAGTTAAGGGTGAAAATATGGTACAAGACAGCGCTAACCAGCTCTTTTCACATAATCTTCCCTGCCATCATATGATTTGCCAAACAAGTGACCTTGAAGACCGGAAGCAATTCTACTCGACGAGACTTGTTAACAACAACAAAGGATATATGCTTAATGTGCTCACAATCGAATTAAACGTTTAGAACCAAAATCTCTGCTTCTTTCCTCTTACGGTAAAAACAAAAGCTGCTTTACATGCGAAACAGTTGATTCCCACACAGCATTCTGACATTCGAGGGAAATATATTTGCTTTTATACCTATACATGGAATGAATCCTGCTCCATGGTCTTAGCAATAATAATAATAACATAATAATCATACACATGTTCATTATAATGTAAGGGAAACTGAAAACTGTCTTCCCTGCGGACCGGTCTTTCTCTCTCTTACTGACATAAAAGCTAGCAACTATGGAGACACGGCACACATGTCGAATAATAATTTACAGACCCGCTCCTTCTCATCACCCAAGTCCTCAGGTACCATAGGATTTTATAGCTACAGACAAAGGCATCAAAAGAAGACGTCTCAATCTACGGAAAAAACATTACTAAGCATCCTCACAGGGTAGATAATAATTTCCCTCCTTTATCTTCTACGCTGACATTTACTGATAATCAAAACCTTCCCCCTCTGCTCTCTCTCTCTCTCTCTCTCTCTCTCTCTCTCTATCTCTCTCTTAATTTTCTACATTTCTCCGCTGCGCTGACTTTTCAGCATCATAATCTCTGAATATTCCGACATGAGACTTAATTTCAGCTGTTTATCCGCACGTGAACCTTGTTTTACCGAATTTGATGTACACGTAAAAGCCATTGAGCAGCTTCCTATTTCTTTGTTTTTTCCCCTTTAAGCTCGCCCAGTTTGCATCACATTGAGAATAATAGCCACGAAAAAGAGAAGCATGAGGGACCTTCCCGTCGTTATTGCAGCACTTACACGGAAATTATTCAGTCTTGTCTATACAAAAGTCTCATCTCATCACTCTATCCAGGATCTAATTCCTGGTCACTCATAAAGTTACATTGCAGCCTTTACTTCTCGCCTCTCAATCTATTCAAGTCTCGGAGCCATTACACAACGAACTGGTTTTCGCTGCACTAAACTAGAGCATTCTTAATGTCTTGTAAGAAATTGTAAGGAGATAGGACAGGAACGATCACAAGGTTAGCCAAGTACCTTCATTTACTTACACTACTGATCCAGTGATGGATAAGTGTAATAGTGCATCGTATACAGAATGGTGCAGTAGTAAAGCATTTGATATGAACGAGACGACGAAGAAGAAGAATCTAGTTACTGTCTTGAAAAGGAACAAGAAGTGAAGTAGATTGATGAAAAGGAGAGGGAAAGTGAACATTGAGAAGTTGATAAATGAAGGAGTAAAGGAGAAGAGTGGATAATGGATGAGATCCAATTAAGTTTAATTGGGAAAGAAACTGACCTCTTTTGCCGTCGGTCACAACTTGTTCACAGTCTCCCTCCCAGCCTGTGATAGGACATTTCCACAGTGCTCCCGACCGGTTCGTCGACGGCTGTAGATTTTGACCCAACGGTGCTCCGACTAAGATCCTGAAATCATTAAAAATACAATAAAAACGATAAAATGTGCATCTGACGCCTGAGATCGACAGCCACTAAATTTCATTTGAGACTAATTTAAAATTTAATTTGTTCTAAAATCTCCTGTCTAAATGTCCTCAGATAATCTGATCCAGTCAGATTCCACCGCATGCTAATGACGGGTACATCATGTTCAAACCACCTGATGGCATGTGAGTACTTAGTGAGAGTGTGGTGGAATTTGTTCACACATTCACACACACTCACACACCTGGGCTCTTACACACACTCAAAACTGAGCTTAACAGCAAGAATCCAGCGAACAAATAGCTGTAGAGATCAATCTAGAGTTATTCCCAATGACTCAACTCCAATTTATCAGAGGAAACCACATACACACCCGCTCTCCAGTCACTGAGTCTACAGATCTAGTGATAAATCTCTACTTTTATTACGCTGCTAGCCGTAAATTACCAAAGCCCAACATGATGATGCTGCCTTCATGATTTCTAACATTACAATATCACGGTCATTGCAATTTCATCAAACTCCATGCTCCACAGTGGTGAACTATCGCCATAAAAATGCCTCAAAATCCAATAATTTTCCAGCTACGCATCAGAGTGCGTGCGCCATGTCCCTCAGCATTCTTACTATAAGAGCTCGTTTCATGCCCGTGCCAAAAGTATCCTGCAGAGTGAAACCCAAGACTGCAAATTCCTCCAATGCCTTAGTTTGGTCCAGAAGCAAAGACAACTCCCGCATAATGTTACAATGGCAAGTTGGGCCATGGGCCGTCGTCCAAAATATTGCCAGTTAACGCTTCGCTCGATAAAATATAATTACAAACGGAGGCGTTCCCTCTCCAACATGAGCTTCCTCATAACTCCATCTTACCATCCAATCTCTCCAACTACATGCTTGGATTTCGCACACGATCTATTGTTATTGCCATCTCATACGGTTCCCATTGAAAAAATTTTCAGATGAATTCCTATTACCCACGCTTCCGAGAGGTCGTAACGGATAGGCATAAGATTAAAATTTTAGGTTACAAACCATGCGTGCATCATAATCTTACTACGCAAATCATTCGATGTAACACAACATACACGGGACAGAGTTACGCAGCCCTCAAAGCTACCATCCAGCAGCATGGTAATAATCCATTAGGTGTTCATCAGAGCCATACCAGTCTAAGAGATGCACCTGTTCGTACACAAACTCCTTGCTCTTTGATTTCCATAAGAGAGTGTCTGTGGTTCCTTTCAGGAACTTCTCCACTTTCTCACTCCTCCCGCTTCATTCTGAACTGGTAGTCATCATTTGATTCTCTCACAATCTATCAGCCACTAAAACCATTCTCCTTGTACAAAGAATAAGTAAGGCTGCAGAGCAAACGGCAGCAGTGAGAAAATCTAAACTTTTTCCCCTCCCACTCTGTACACTTCATTCTTGATGCCTCTCAAGAATTCCAAATGTAAACATTGACGCTTCCACTTATTCTACCGTAAAGACAGATAGGACTATCGAAAGAGGTAACAAGTCCAGAAGGAAAAAATGGTCAACAGTCTCTTCTCCTACTCACCCTCATCGCTCACTCTTCCACCTCTTTACTCTTCAAAGAGAACCTGACAAAGTTAATAGCTGGAAATGAATAGGATGTCGAACCATAGACAAGGTTACCACCATACTCTCTCCCCATAATGTCTGATAGCCATATATACCTGAAAAGCTCTCTGCCTAATACCCAAGAATAGTTCCACACGCACACAAAAGTAGGTGCTCTCCAGCTCATCCCAAAGGGAGCAGCATCAGAAGAGGCTATACGGAGTTAAGTGTTAAAAAGAGAAAAGTGGATTCATCCAGCAGAAACTTCTATTGTCTGTGTGTCCTTAAATAGGCTCTTCTCACATAAAGCGTACAGCTAAACAGACAAGTCCTTCCTACACTTCCCCCTTCTTCCGAATGAATATTTTCTCTACAAACTTCTAAAATCCAATGGAGTGGCCGTAGGATGCTTCTTTAATGTGCTCCTTATAGCAAAGAGCGTTTGAAGCCATCTAACCGGTCACCGTTCGAGATCTTAGGAAAAGGCATGCAGAAGAGGCAGAGAGAAGTTGAAGAAGAAGAAATTTTTTTTCTACATTCCCATCCATACTCTATACCTACTCAAAAAAAAGTCACACACAGGGCCATTATTATATTCCTTAAGCAAGTTCAACGAGGGCCTGTTGTTGTTGGCGTTTTTAAAAATTTTAACCTTTCCTATGACTTCACCATACAGCTCTGCTAACCTTTACATTTATCATTAATTTTTATATACCTCTCTTGTTCCTCTGTGAGACCTGTTCAATTCGGTACCATGGAATACATACTTCTTCCTCGCACAGCCCATTATTTCTCCCGATCTATAGACCACGAGACAAGCTCTCTAATATACTTGATGGCTTTCCCAAACGGAAAAGGTCGTGCCAACGTGGTTTTTCAGCTTAACTTCTCCCGTGCCTTGCGTGTGGTATGTGCTTAGCATTGGCATCACATTCTCCAGTTTAAGTATGGAAGGCCGTCTGGATATCTCCTATGCCCACGCATGAACAAAGGCTCAAAGCCAATCGTTACGATCCTCATCATCATCATCAGAAGAGAAACGGGATTAGCCAACGCAACATTTAGCCAGTCTTTATCACTGATTTCCATCAGAATTAAGAAAGCATTAGGAAGAGAAGAAGGCTTACGATCTCTTCCAACTTGGGCTTCAATCTCACAACATACAGGAAGACAATTCTGACAGATAAATTAAATTTACTTTTCTCACAGACAGTCAAATTCTCATCTTTCCCTCAAGCTCGGTGCCCCTTGCTGGAGAATCGTATCATTATCATGTAAATTCTAATGTCTCTAGATGATTCGTTCCACTTGAGTGCAATCACCGGTTTTAGACGAGTCATACAAGAATGGAGGCAAGCTGAGGGAAACTGCGGGGGTTGAGACCACTGTGAGCACGAGGTATGCTCTCTCAAAGTCCTAGAAGAGGAGAGATTTCAGGCGCCAGTCTAATTGAATTTTCATATGCACTTGGAACCATTGCATACGCAAATCTGATTCGTTGCATTTTGAACGCAGCCAGCGTTTAAATCCACTTTCTATACCGCTTGGAGATGTACTGCTGTCAAGCAATGAAAGATGCTTCCGTTAGTCAAAAAATTGGAGCCTCGAAAAATGAATGCAAGGCCAGGGTTTGTTCATCAATAGTGTGAAGGTTGACCGCCTGAATCAGTGAGCTGGTGGAAGAGCGTGTGTAGTGTAGATGAAACGCTTGCATGAGAAAGCTCACCCTTTTACCTCCATCCCTGGTCGTGAACAAATTAGATTTGAAAGGAGCTTGATGAGGTATCCGGCCGAGCATTTTCACTGTTTTTAGACAACGAGAACCTCCTTCTTCCTGGCTGGACCTTATAATATCAACTCATTCTTCCGCCTGACACAAAAACTAATTTGATTCTTCAGCACCTCATCATGATGAAGAGCAGTGAGGCTATGGGAAGAGCGGATGAGTCCACTACACACCTACCTACAGCATGAGCTCATGAGCATTATATCATCATCATAATGATGATGATCGCTTGCCGTATCTAATAATATGATTCAACTCGCACAAAGCAAAACATCCTCCACCTAGTTATGCCAGCGTGTTAACCACCTCGCAGGAGGATCGCCCGCACGGATGAGTAAATGGCGCACGATAACCTACACCAATTGCAGAGATGACTGATGAGTTGCTCCTTCATTTTCCTATTCCATCGTCTGAACACTTTCTTAAGAATTTCATACAGCTTGCCTGTCGGATAATGTGTGGGCTATTAATAGTAATCTAGTATCTTAACGTAACCCTCGTTGCTCTGTGTCAACATGTATCGTAGATCTTGGAACATCTTTCCCTCCATCCAGTAAGCCTATATGCAACAGTGCCGGCCGACCAGTGCTAAAACCATTTCAAAAAGAATCCATCATTCTACCCAATCACTCGAAACATTCGACTAATCCCAAAAATAAGCTTGTTTTTTAAACTAGAAAATCAAACACTGAATCACAGTTACTTTTAAACATTAAACAAACTAATGTTATCGTTGCACCTTGAACTTCAAACCAAACGCTCCTCTCTCTATCCTTCTGCCAGGCACTCCCAATCATAACATATACTTACAAAAGCCTTCTATCATAATACAGATGAACAACTCAATCTCATCCTTACACTATTCTTATCTGAGCCGAAAACCTGGTGTAGTATCAAAGAATTGTTGGATGGAAAGATAGAAAGGGAGACTGCTGCTAATGGCGCCGGGGAATTTTTGCTGTTCAGCCAAGCCGGTTACAGACAAACACACATACACACATGTCCTATAGCTCAACTCAAATGAACTCGGTCACATCTGTCCATTGAATTTAGAGCATTATATACCTGGTATTCTTCGTGTACGTACGTACTATACTCAGTACCAGATGTATACGTTGTGAATGATCCTTATATTTCCCACTGAATTTAAGGAGCCTCATGTTATGAAACTATGCAGTTTACAGTCTGGTGGTCCAATCTTTTTCCTCCGCATGTGTCACAAAAACAATGACATTCAAAAACAACATTTATTCATCGCAGCCAGCCAGCTTGTTGTAGCAGCGAAGTAATAATTCTTTCCAGGTGCCGTCATTCCCTAAATAATATGTTATGAGGGCACATCACCTCGTCCTTTTTGTATATATGCTGCTCATATGTAGGAGAATTTAGAACTCCCACAGCCACAATCGTCTGAAGCCTGCATACCTAAATGTCCACTTAAATCTTCCACACTAGAACTAGGCAGACTTTCACGATTACCACATTCATATGTGAAGGTCGTGTGGCCTTACCTTCCCTACTTATGCTCCATGCTCGCCTCATAATAATGGTGGGGGAGATAGATGCCAGGGGATGATTCCCGCTGATCACCAACATCATCACGTGCCTCTTTATTTCCGCTCCTCTCCTCCCTTTCGGTCTGTACCAGTGACGCCATAATACCTCTCCACATAGTCCCTCTCATTACAAATAAACTTCATGCAATCAATGCTACCAATGTTTAGAACAAGTCTAAAATGTAGCATGAGCCAACAACTAATATATCACATTCTCCTCCTGATGAATCACATGCAACAACATTCTATTCGTTCTCATTTTAAGCCGTTAGCTTAATCAGCATAAGTGTGTGCAAAATTCTCACAAGTTAAGCTCCTATGCCAGTGTCCGTAGATAGAGCACCAACATAGCCAGACAGAGAGGCTGGTGTACTTTTTGCATTGCGTGCCCGTGCACATGGCAAACCTTATGCTCGTATTTATCTCTCCCTCCTTCTCCAAACAAGTAACGGTCTTTGAACCCGATTCAAAATCTCGAGTAAGGCAAGCTGAAGAGAACATCATTCCGCATCCCTCGTGGATAAATGAGGATTTTCTCAAAATGAGTAGCTCAAGCCAGTACATGAAGACAGCCAGTTCAACTGGAGCAACTTGTTCACACACACGAATCCTCCACACAGTATCAACGCAACTAGCACAAGCAACTCTCATTTCTTCACTTGAACATAAACGTAAATATGCCCAGAAAGCATACGGACCCGGCAAAAAATCGCAACTTCTTCCACGTAAATCTGGGCATGAGGAAGTTGAAAGTGGGTCAGGACAGGAGGAGGTTAGACGGGAAAATATTGGTTGCATTAAAATGACTGAGAATGAAGTGTCTTTTTCATCAGCTTAACATCTGACAATTAATTCCGACAACTGCGACTGAGTCGCAAGAATCCATGCAATCAGGTGCACTATAAGTCTTTGGATACGATGGTGCATATGGTCGCGTAGAGGAATTCTTTGACAGAATTCGTATCAGCACCTCGTTATGTCGCAAACCTGATGCGCATTCTACCTCAGTCGCTCAGTGGTGCCTATTAACTCGAACTCGAACACTCCAGCCCAATCAGATCCACCTCTTCCTGGATTCTGTGTCACCAAGGACGGGAATGAACATTATTGTGGGACATGGTGTCCACGTTAAAGTTACCTAACCGAATATATACACACTATTCCACTTCTTGTTCTCGTAGTTCCTTTTTACCGTGCTCAATGAAGCGGCTGCGTGTAGGAATGTAGGCTACATTTAGCATGAACGTCACTAGACTCAAGACATAAAAGCGTACAACTCTATACACTTGACTTTTTACTTTAACGTGTCTATTGCTCGGGTGATAATGACGATAGAAAGAAGTAGAGGATAGTGCTCATATTTTCCACGTAATAAATAATATTATAGACAGACGAGTGAAATGAAATTTGTGCACGGAGAAATGGATTTTTAGGGCGGGGATCCCTTTTGTACGATCTTACCTTGGCTACCTTCGTTATAATTATGCAATAAAAAAAACTCATAGCTCCTTATGCATACTCTGGCATGCCACTTACACACCACTGAAAGCACGGCTAAGAATACCTTATGCCCATATACGTAGCCTTAGCTTGGCTCTTTCAGAGGTCTGCTGTCGTATTCCTGCTACTGCTCCTGCCTCATCATGATCTTCTCTCGGAGGCACCATCAAACATTCTGCCCCTGACATTACAGCAGTCGTCCTCAAGTATGAAATCCGTTAGTCAGTTAACCGTCCGGACAAGGATGCAAGGTGAATTGGAAGTATTCAGCAAGTTGAACATAACACTATACATGTAGGCAGTGAGAAGAAAAAAGCGCCTTTCTTTAGTGCCCTTAAGGAGAAAGGTGGAGATCACTTTTTATCATCATTTAGGAATTTTTTAAAACAAACACATGGCCAAGATAAAAAATCTACTCCTTCCTCTCCCTTCGCGCGCACAAGTTCCTACCTCTCTCTCTCTCTCTCATCGACAAGAGCAACCATTTCCTTCATCGAAAAAAACCTTAAGAGCTCCGCATGGTTGTTTAAAAAACGTGTTATTTTTCATTGGCAATTTCCAATTGAAGATTTTTAATGTATTTCGTAACGCTAAACTAAAACTAGCTGCTTTCAGGTCCTTACATAGTTCTTGCTCAAGTGCCATTCAATCAGCTAAAGTTGGACCATTTGTATGACGTCTGCGTCTGATTGTGAGCGTGTGCTGCTCACAGGTTACAAACAATCGTCATGATTTGTAGCTTCAAGTCTATTTGTCCAATTTTCCCCAGTTCCTCATTCATTACAATATTCTGATCGTAAATTTTGATTTTTTCCATCACTTCACAACAGAAATTTTCTTGTTAGCATTCACAGAGGATAAGAAAGAACTCTGTATTCAGCAGAGATGAAACAGCCGTAAATGTGAGCATATGTCTACCATTCATAGACGAGGAACAAGTCGAATGTATATCAGAGGAAGCCAATAGATCGACTTGGTGCAAGTCCTGTAACAAAGTATGCAATGCAGCTGGGTGCAGCTGCATTACTCTCCACACCAGATCATAGGATGCGTACAAAGTTACAGACGCACCAGTGACTGTTTCTCATGGAAATGATTAGAGACGAGCATGCTTGGCATTTGAGCAGATCCCCTGAAGAAACAAATCCGACGTCGCCCACGTGCTAATTTAAAACCATAAATATGCCATTTCAAGCGACCTTAAGCATCCGTCTAAGTTGGGAAACTGTGTGGAGCTTCCTGACAATATTGCTTGTTATTTTCTCCCGTCGTATTCCTGCCCCATTACAACATTTACCATCATCACAGTCACACATCTCCCGCCAACAACAATAATAACAAGGGAAATAACAGTCATCCTAAACATTAAAATAAAGAACAGAATTTGAGAAATTATTCGGCTTTATTGTCATGTCAAAGTCATCCTGTCTACTCAATGGCCTTGACAATCATGGAATACAAAGGTCCACTCAAGTATAAACAACATAAAAACATAACCGAGGTAAATGGAAGTATGTATTTCATGCACTGAGCATGTCGTCACAGCAAGGCTAATACCGTCAACAAAATCTCCATCCTCAATTGTATAGTAGTACATACAAGCACAGATGAATACAATCATCAACGCATAGATACTAAAGATGCTCCAAACTTCTCATTTTTCCTATTGCATCCATATATCCAGTAGCACACAAAACCCCTCCCGCACAATTGTCATGAAAAACTACTGTGAGACGCAGAAGGCTCGACACAAGTATAATCTTTCCTCTCTTGAATAACTTCATGCTTTTCTTGAATGAGCCAATAAACACGAACTCTACTCCGTCACTCGATCAACTAACTTCCTACGGCAATCATTCTCTTATACTAACCCGTATTTTGTAGTATAAGATAGCGCCATAAATTCAACTTCATTAATCCAACTACTCCAGCAGCTTCTCAATTTTCTAGATGTGAGCACAACCGCCTTGTGACTGCTTGGGAAACTTGCACACGTGCTACTCCGAAGGAAGATGTCCGGCTTTTGATGCTTGAAATAATACCATTACAAAAGAACAGCCTCGCCCCGCATGAAAGCATTGCCAGTTTAACACAGTATAGTCTTGAGAATTTCCACTCTTCGTTCTACTAAGCCTTACTGGATCAAGCAAAATTCAAAGTTGAGTGCAAAAGACAGAGCAAATACTAAACTCAGTGCTCTTATTTACTATCATACGTTCTACTGTGAGCACTTAAAGTGCTCTGCCAACTCTTCCCGCAACTATTACACAAGTCCGCCCCAAAAGTTGGTGAGCTTGGAGCAAACAAATCATTCTCGTTAAGTCACATTTATGTCCCCATAACACTTTCAGTGTCAGATGAGGCGGTGGGATCAGCGGTGAGCTCACATTGATTTTCCCCATAGCCGATTTACGATCTCATGGCCAAGCAGCCAGTATTCTCCTTCCTTCACCATGACACGTGAACTCATGAATTCTTGCCAAAGCTGTGATTATACCTCCGGCGACAACTCGTTTCCAAACAGAGCACAATCTCCAACGTCGGGCTTAAGTCATCAGTAGAACACTCTCCACTTCCCTCATGTTTTTTTCCTTCATGCTCCAGTGCTATTACTTTCTCAGTATGACACGATCAAAGGTTACCACTGCAGGATTGAATTTCACATTTCTTACCAGCTACTCCGCCTTAAGGGCTTTGTGTGTGATAAGCGGAAAACAGGTCGTAAAAAACTGCATCAAGAGCACCACTACTAATATCCATATTGTGTGAACGTTGGTAACGGAGCCAGATTACTCGTTATACTTTCCACTGTTTACATCCATTACGACCATATCTTGTAGCCGACCTTGTAAGCCAAAATCGTAAATTGTTGAAATCATTCAAGTTCTTCTCCAACGGTGTTTTGTCATATCTCAGAGCTCATTTGTTCTAGACCAACGGTGTGCTCCACTGCATGAACGAAGGACCAGTAGTAACTAATGCTCTTGACGACAGCGCAGACATAATGATGAGCCAACCTAAAAACTCTCTCCTCACCGAACGCTCATATGCACGTTAACCACACATTTACAGCTCCTCAGAAGCCATAAAAATTACCCACAATATAATAAATAATAACTCTCCAGTCACTCGCCCTGTTTTCACACCAAAATATACACACACATGACATGCACATAAGTATGGCATTATGATTATTACTTACAACCTCCACCTCCTTCAACTATCTTCCTCCTGCCGCACACATTGTGGTGGTGCTATCATGTAATGCTCTATACTCCACCACATCATGGGAAAAAGTATTCCGTACCCGTCCATGCTCAAAAACTGAAGATGTACTTGGTGATGCTGAGAGACAACGAGCGGAGCGACCAGAAGCCCACTGTATCCACCCCTTCATATACTACACATGTACAAACGCACATACATTGTTACTCTTCCAGTAGAAGCAGCAGCCTTGAACGTCACACAACAACAAACTTTACCGAAAAAAGTTTCTGCTTCTTCAAGTGTATATACGCGCAAGTCTCAAGTAATCAAAGGAGTAAGGAGGGGGATGAAGACGGCGGTACTCTCAAGCACGTAACAGTCGGACCCACAAGGCAAAGGCAACTGCTCCTCTCTGCCACCTCCTGCTTACTTCCATGCTTTTAAATAAGCGGAAACTGCCTCTTTCGTCACCATGGAAATACATTATTTTCAGTGCCAGACGTTGTAAAACAGCAACTTAAATTGAGCGTCATGCTGACAGCAAGCTATTCCTTTCGTGGAAATAAAGAACCCTCGGCTTCCTTAAGCGATGCAATGTGGTTGCATAAGTAACGTCCATTAAAATTCGTCCCATCATTCACTTGATCACATGCTGTAGAACACAGAAACTACCACAGTTTACACATCTAATCAAAGCAATACGATTCGCGCACAAATTTTAACTCAGAGTATGGACTGCAGGAAAGTGAGACTTTAACACTCTCAATAATTCACTCTTTCTCTCTTTTCTGTTCGAGAAGTGACCCTAGGCTAAGGCTCAACGTAGCTCTTCCATATCCAAAATACCATTAGGACATAAATCCTGCTCATGTCCACAGGCTGCCGAGATGACTCCAACTATTTACATCGTGAGAATCCATGTTTTTGGATAGTTTCTTTCCTTGTCCATCAGACGGAATGAGACATGGAGGAGTAAACTTCCGCCCGATTCAAATGTAGATAAAGGATTTGAAGATAGGAAGTGACAAGATCGATGACTCAGTCGATCAAGATTTTTTCCAAGCGCTTTTATGACTGCCGTCATGCATGTTACATCCCAATGACCCTCCCCCTATATCAATTGGAGTATACAAGGGTGCCGCCGATACTATTCGTGTTGACTCACACCAGTATTCGTCCAGCAGCGGCGAGCAAAATCGATGAATTACAGACCGATTTATAACCATAATTTAGGCAGAGAAACCAAACAGAACCCTGTGGGATTTACGTGCCAACCCTCACTAGAGTGATATATCAGTCTGATTCCATTAAGCTGATGATAATCTTGAAAAGTCTCTGGAGAGGATTGCTACTGCACTACCACATGAGCTAGAATCAAATTTCCTCATAGATGCAGTAAGCACTTGGTGGTCGGCATAGAAAATACAATACAACTAACTCCCTAACCATTCATTTGTACCAAGAGCCACATATCTAAGTTTTAATCACAGATTCACATAAAACAGTATAATCCTGAGCACGATAATTCACAATCTTTCCGCTCGTCTCGTTTTCAGCCTTCTCCTTTTCTTCTGCCTGGTTCCCATTAGACGAGCCAACGGCATTATTACCCTGTCATGAATCTTCCTTAATTTTCCTTCTCTTACTTTATCATGCAATGTCAAAGGTAATTATGAGGCGTCATAAATAATTATCCGTGACACGGCTCAATTCAATTCGCCTGCATCCAATAAAAACAGGCATCTCTTTTGTCGGGCAAATGAGAGTCCGGAAATTAGGATAACTAATGCTTACACTAGTCATGTGGCACAAACTCCAATCCCTAAATGAACTATACGACCAACGAGGGGGAGTCATTAAGGCACACACAAAACGACGACGGCCGACGTACAGTTGTTATGATCACGCTTTCAAGTGATCAGCACTATGCACTCGGGTCTTCGCTCTCATAGGGTTCGAACTAATCAGGATTCAGCTGCATCTCAAATAGAACAAACGCAGTAGGATTTGAGGGTCGCCTCCCATATCCTCTACGGAAAATCCTCTCAAGCTCCCATCCCCTCCGTGGTCACACTCTGTGGTACTACGAAGCTAGTTATTTCCAAAGCTATAAATATCCCCCCGATGGGGAGCAGGATAGTCGCGTTAGCTGACTGCCGTCTAACACTATCCTCCTCTCCATCCTGCTAACACGACTGCCTACAAACTTTGACCTTGAAATAAGGGCAATGCTCCCATTCCTTCCCCATCAATTGACGTTAACCAAATCCCAGGAAACCACCGCTAAAGACCTCTTATGCCTCCTTAAATGAACACACCAAAATGGGACACACCGACAGCGAGTGATTTCAATAGTCTCGTTTTTACAAAAAACGCGACTAGAAATGCGTGATAGAGAGTAACGACAGCGGAGCCCGCGCGTGCCATGCACTTCACCAAGTAGCTCACACATAAGAGTGAATTATACTCATCCATCCACTCTCGCTCTCTGTCCTCGTCCTCACAAAGAGGTATATGCATTAGATGAATGACAAGTCCTAGCAGGAAAACAATTGGATAGATGCATGCGTTTATGGTCGACTGGTGAAACTGAGTCACTCACACAAACAGGGATGAGGACAGCAGCTTCACTGATTTCCCCCAAAAATCTATTCAGCTTGCGCGTGTCTGCTTCCTTTTCAGATGGAGAAAGACCGAGAGAGGGAGAACCCTCTTTCTCTCCCTCCCCACAATGACTACAAACAGAGACCGTATCTGCCCTTTCTCCAACTCGTAGTGCTCACATAAATGCCAGTCATAATGGTTCAATCAATCCACCATTCAATAATGCTTTCAAAGCATTCCGTTCCTCAGTCGGAGGCTCACTTGTCTCTATATACGGCCTCTCAGCATGCAATCCAGAGGAGCTTGGAATAGTGGAGACGATACGAATCAGTAAGTGACAGTCACACCATTTAGGTAAATGACCTCTCCATCCCGAAGGTCCGAAAAACTTTGAATACAATCAGATGACTTTTGTTGACTTTGCTATCCGGTTGTTAGCATCAGAGTTTTATGGTTCATATAAATAAACGCACCAAAAGCTCCGTAGACACTCAGTCTTAGGTAAAAGGATGATGTAAGGGACTGGGGTTATCGACAGCCCATAATATTGAAAGCTTTCTGCGAAGATTTTTTCAAAAAATTTATCACACAAGCTTTCATTCCTATTTATTGCCTATCCATTTCCATTTGGAATGGAGCAATGAAAAACAAACCAGCTGCCAGCTTGAGCTTTTTGGCATCCAGAAGAAAAATAAAGATTCTGCTTCCCTGTTCTAAATGTCAATGGAGGACTCGCCTGGAGCGATGGCTGTGGAATGAAGCTTTGGTTTGTCTTGTGATGAGTCTAATGTGTCTGCCGTCACCACTGAGAGCAGCAGGAACAAGAAGAGTGCTTGGAAGAAAGCAAAACAGTTTCTTCTTCATTCCCTCACTCACCTTCACACATAAAAATGCACAAGGCTCAAATGAGTTTCAAGACACAGAGTTACTCGTCGCACCTCCATCCCTTCAACTCCTTGTCACTGCATCATACAGGAGATCATTTGAGAAAAAAACAAAACCACTGACTGAGTCAAGCCGGAGAGGAGGTATATAATCCACACTCCCTTTCTTCTTCGTCTTTGTGTTGCACACAGGCTACCTGGGTGCATCATCATCGGTTGAGAATAGCATCTCATCACTGTTGTTGTTTTTTGTGTCACCACAGCAACACCTAAAAGGTATCAGCCCCTCTGTTTGAATCCGGGCGGTTATGGAGAGATGAAAACTCATTTCACCAATAATAATAAGATATTATACAAGGCGTTTTCCATCAACAATGATCCAACTTAAGTCACCACCGAAAAACTTGTCTATTATTTCCCTATTCATGACTGCGACGACGGTGAGTACCTCTGAATAAGTCTGGCTTAAGGCGATCCGTAGCCTCATAAGTACCTTGATCACATCATTTGAGATTCAATAGCCGGATCCCTCCTGCAATGATCTTATAAGCGACCATTTCTAATCCTTAATATCTACGGGTGTCATGTGTATAATGACTTCAACTGAATTATTACTTCATGTAACCATGAACATCCAGATATAATGTACGGAAATAAATACTTCAATTATTAAATCTTATCACATTTTATTGGTGACAATAATGTCATCACAGTGATAGCTGCTTGAGTGTACAGCTACGATATGGGTCAGCAGTGAAATAAATTTCAAGCTAAACAATAACAAGATAAACTCACGTCCTATAGCGTCTTAAAGCAGCAGTATGAGCGAGACTTTTCAGCTCCAACCGAATCCTTGGAATAATATTTACACAAGACATTAAACGAAAAGACCCTAAAGACTACAATCCTTTCAGTTCAGTCGGCTCGCTCAAGAGCGAAATGTTTCAAAAATTGTGTGTCTACAGACATCAGAATAAAAAGATGGCAGGTTCTCTATTCCTCTGGAGTAGTGCTCTTTCTTTTCCACCCCGAGTAACTTTTCAGTTAGGACGTTCTGCCCTGCCGCTCACGGCATCACAAAACATGATATCCACACCTTTGTAAGTCTCGCGAGTTGAACATTGCCGACTTTGCGTAGTAGTGAACAACATTTTTTACAATAAACATCACTACTACAGGTGCGAACAAAGCTCATTGAAGATTTGAAGCCTCTTGTTATCCCAAACCTGAGCGATAATTGACGCAACTTTTCGCTTACATCAGATCTATTTGAACGGGAGTTTCCTTGAAAATGGGATTTGCATAAAAGAAGCATTATTGTCCCACGCCCTATGCAGACTGCACCATCAGAATATTTTATTATTAAGCATATAATTAGGATAAGCAAATCTTGCTCTAAATCGATCGATTTGTGGAAAGCATCCTGTAATTTATACACAATGCTTGCTAGCCTGAATCCACTTTCGTATGCCAACCGGCTATCCTTCGTTTTTGTTGCTGATACGAAGTACAAAACCTCTCCTAGTTCAGGGTGAAATCTGCCATAAAGTTCTTTCTGAATAGTCCTGTGTATACAAATATAAAATACCCTATCAACACGGAGGTGGTTACGCATTTGTGGACTAGCTTTGAGCTCTCCAAAGTCAAACCGTCCTCACATTCACATGAGAACTCTACATTTCTGGTTTTCGCTACTAAATCATCTTGTTTAGTAAGGGAGTAACTCCCCATAAGAAACTACCGGTTTCCGCCCACTCAAGCGCCAGAGATCAAAAGTTAACGCTGAAGTCATCATATTGAGATAACCGTGACGGGCACCTAGAGTCGTTAGTGGGATCTTAAAGAACCACCAAGCGTGATAATTACAACCATGTGCACATTATGCAAGTCGACATTTAACCCGGCCATCCCGTCCTCTTAAATTTGTTCAATTCAACCAGTCAGTCCGAGTAGCTTTCATGCCCAAGGTCTTTAAAAATATAATAAATTAAGAGGAAGTAAAGCGGGACCTCCTTAGCCTTCTTGACCTTCAGCCTGAATCGTAAATACCGCCAGTGTGCCAAAAAATTACCTAAAACATGAACATCTGCGCTCTCGTCTCGAATCTGGTAAATGCAGCCGGTTGAGTGATAAGATCTCATCAGCAAGATTGACAACATGATAGCTGCGTTACAAACACAAGTTGTGTAAGTAAGTATTCTCTCAGGACATTTTTGTACAACGGAACTAATTTGTACAGAGCGTAACAAGTACAAGTAAAATACAGAACGAACAAATGATATCCATTTGTCTATGACGTAATTATTATCGGACGTCTGTTAGCCAGTTATTGATATCTACGGCTATTATTTCTCAACTGCCCTGAAGTTGCGTGAAAGCCAGCAGTGATATTTTGTTGCCGCCTAATGACTCATTATCAAATGCCAAAAAAAACAATACATAATTCTCATCGCTGGAAACATTGGAATAAAAGTGAACAAGCTACAACTCTACACATCATCAGCCATGCTGACAAATTGAGAAGGAGGGGCCCGTCCAGTGCATCATTGTTTGCTCATTATGCGAGCTGATGGCAATTAGGATGCATCACGATGCCATAGGACTACTCAAGCTCTTGAGGATGATGCAATACTTGTACATGCTCAATTATAAACTTGAGAAGGCGCGAGTAGACTAGCCTTCCATCACATTATGACAAGTGACAAATACATCCCTCTATGGACTTGGTCAGACTTATTTCCTCTCGCCTTTCATTAATGACCAATCAAAATATTTTTGGATGTCGTTTGACTGTTTAGAAACAAGCGCAAAGGGAAACAACCACGGACGCAAGGTGCATATCTCCGTGTAATTCTGTCTGCCATGAAGTACAAAAGCAAATAGGGAATGTCTCGCATCGTCATCTTGCCTCACCACAACGCAATCAATCCTCCCTCAGTTTGTCAAAGGAGAAATGAGAAATACACTACATCCCACTTTTTCCCCTTCTCAAAGCCGAAATTTCCTTCGCATTCAGTTAGATCAAAGAACCCACCCGCTTAACCTTTACCATGTGAGCCGACTCACACTTTCGGCACGCACTCCTTCATCTCTCTTCCGATTTTCACCCTTATGTGCTCTATGTCACGAACGTCTCTTACCAAAATATGCCCATAATTTCATCCCTTTTCGAAAAACTATCCACAATAATGAAGAGCTTAAATTTGGACACAATACATTCTGAAAGCGAGCATTGCATGGCAACGGCAACCCGACAGTTTTTTATGACGGAAAGTCAAACATTGTCTTAAAACAATGACGGCACGCCGCGGAAATTTCACTTAGCGGGCCTAATGATGGGCGCGGATGGCCTCTCAAACTCCTCCAACTCATCCAAATGTCAATGTTATGCAGGGCGTGATTCAGTAAATATTAGGAAACCCGTTTGAGAAGCACGCATGCAAGGAGAGCGTTGAGGTGACGACGATCGTTACTATTACTCATCTCTCCATTGAGCGATTACTCCTTCGACGGTCATCAACGACATGATCGTGACAAAGCCTTTGCTTTGTCGATTCTTCCAACTCTTGTCACATCGTCGTCACTCACTAGTACGTCCGGAAACAGGGACGGAAGAAAGCTATGCAGTCAGTCCCCTTCTGGAATCTCAAGCTTGCTACAAACTGTGTGTAATCATTGACTCTCATTCAATCTCCAAAAAACCCAACTGTACGTGCACCCAACAAGTTAATATAAGGATTGCTGGATGCATTCAAACTTGAAGAGGAGAAACAGGGCTCAAGTCACGCTGATGATGTTCACCAGCAATGTACGACACGAAAGTTTGCCCCAAGTTTATCCTTAAACAGACTACACTCATTATGAAAGAATTCATGCAACTTGAACTGTGCAACTCAAAAGCATGGTAACTTAAAGCTTCACTCCTATGCAACACACTAAGCAGTGCATATTTCCTCATATCCTTCCTTCCTTCCTTCATTGTATGCACACACTCAGACCACTCTTTTCTCCCAGCTCCCCGTTCTCTCACCGCTGCTATTTAGCTCCTCGTCGTCTCACAGCTGAATCTTAGAAACTTAATGAGCCGTAACTTCCATTAGCATTTAGCATTTTAATGCAATGCATTTGAAGGGAAATGAAGGTGCAAAATCATTTCTCATCTCTCTGCTCCTCTTCTTCTTGTCGACTCCCCGTTGCTTCCTCCAGAATGATTAGCCTGCGAGTTATGGGTAAATATTTGAGGAGACTCGAAGCACACCCTATTGAATATTCCGGCCAAGTTTGCATGTCCCTTGTAACATCCGCTCGTTCCTTGTGTTGTATGCAGACGGAAAGTCAAGAGGTGATAAGTGGAATGCCTTATTTTCATTCTCACAACGAGGACGACAAGACGATAGAATAAGAGTCGAGCACCACGATGATGGTCTTCAGAGAAGATGTGATAGTATAGTTAAGTTCTATACTTGATGCCGTGAGCATTCAATAACATTATTGCACAGATAACTAGGAGCCACGGAATGACGGAGCTAATAAATTGATGTGTTATCAAAACCTCCTCCTTCGTCTTGGGGTTAAGTAGGATAATAAATTATTTTTAGAAGCTTGGCTCAGAAGGCATGAGCTCGCAAAAGCCTCAGTATCTCGTTGCAGTTTCCCACAAATCTTCTTCGTATTATAATCATCCCCCCTGTAATTAATAGGCAACGAATTCAAAGAATAAATGCGTGATGAAGTGAGCGAGGGTTCCCTATCCGATTATTGGTTGCATTAATACTGCATCAAAATATGACGGAGTACTCTGGTACAATGAATGCATCTATAGTGCCGCTTGTAAGGAGCTTGTAAATGCATCGCGCGGCTTCATGAATGTTTAATATTAACATTGTCATGGGTATGTTTCCATAAAAATATGGACCGGCTGCACAGGGTTCCTTTCATGATCGTTGACATCCCCAAGTAAGCTCCTGTGTGATGCTGCAACATACCGAAAATGGAGGGAGTCCGGGCGAACGGACGGGAAGGGAGGCACGAAGAGAATTATCAAAATATCATTCTGAGTAAAATTTCATCCCGTTCAAATCAATGGCCTTTGTTATGAGTTCGCACTGATGGAAAACAAGCTGGACATAAAGTGTGAGCAACATAAATAAATCCCTACAAGTACTCCACGTCCAACCATCTCTTATTACTTGTATAAAATGCATCACCAGCAGCGTCATCATCAGCAAGACTTCATAATGAAGTCGCAGTCGTCGGCACATGTTATAAGCCCCAGCACTCGAGCGCACTCGGCTTTAATCCGATAATAATGATTCAGAGTGTAAAGCCGTTGCCGGCAATAAGTGTCAAAGGCAAGGCTCATTTGATTCCGCCGAGCTTTTTTCTTCCCTGTCATTCATTTAGTCATCAGATGTAGTCGGCTTTCACCTCCATCCAACTTCCTGTGGCTTCCCATTTCATAAATAGGCTCATGCATAACTTATATTACAATAATAATAATCATTCTAATCTCATACACAAAGAGGGGACGAAAGGTCAACTGGCTGCTACTCTCAGCGTCATGACGGCAACTTCCTTCACAATGTAGCATTAGCCTGGGTGCATCTTTCATACCACTGCAGATTCCTATTCAGTAATTTTCATGAGCCACATGATCAAAAACATCATCAACTTGAAGCTGTGCAATTCATATTCGAAGCATTCCAGCCTATAGTGACAGCAGTGACTAAAAACACGGTACAAAACTCTTTCAAAGATACCTTAATGGTAGGACGATGCATCATCTTAATAATGCTGACGAATTAATGTCCTCACTGCTATCATATTCCGTCTTAAATGGTTCTTACCCTCTTACCAAAAAGCCGACTGACTGGCTGGCTGTAATAATGGTAAGTAGCCCAAGTCACCCTAAAGCTTGATCTTGGTGCGTCAGCATGGAACAATAGATTATCGCTCTCTCTCTCTCTCTAACTAACTGCTTGTTACGCCTGAAAGGTCACGCAGCAGCGTACTTGCGTAAGCATTAAGCCAATCTCACCTTCCAAAGATTTATATGGCATCCTTTTATCTCATGGAAATCCAGCTGAATATGACCTCCTCAGTTTTGGTCATCGTGACATATGAATGCGATGCGGTAGCATCAGAATATCAACGTAAGCGGACAACCAATGACCTACTGTATTTCTATTCATCTTTCTATTTAGTATTCTTCGGATGAGCCACTGTTGTATAATCAATGAACTCCCTCTCTCTCTCTCTCTCTTGCATAGCCAATCACTGCCGTGTAATTGCTGTAGAAATGGCGATATATGACTTCATGATTATTTTAAGCAGTCTTCCTCATCATCGTACTTGCGTCCGTGTGTACACAATCGCGTGCCTAAGGTGCAAACAATCGCTCAAACAGAGACCCGTCCTCTGACAAATACACATGAGACTTTTTTTTGCTATTCACTGCCTTCATTATTATTATGACAACATGGGCCGGCACGAGAATGAGAATAATACACGTATACGTACGTTTCAGATCCATATGAGGATGTTATCGAAATGAGTCAGTCGTTGTTCATTTGAGCTCATGTAAGACAAGTCATTCAATTGAGAGCACCAGCACCATGAGGTGATTATACACCTCATTATCCGATTCCGGAGAGAAATTCTCCTTCACGTACATTTAAATCACAATTCTGACAGTGCAATAAACCTATTTCGCCCACATGTGTTCCAACATGTGGTGCAGCGCAGCACCAAAGCAAATGCATGCACTCGCACACAGCATATAGCCTCTCAGACTTGTAGCAAGAGAGGCAGAGAAGATAGGAACATATCGTTGCTATCTCTCTTGCATGGCAGCTCCACTGATTTACTAATCCGTAATTATTACGTCCAGGCCACGCCGAATTCGGCAGTGCATACTTCAGACAGTGAAGAGACACGTCTTTCCGCGTCTTTGTAAGAAGTCAATGTTGGCTTCCGACAACTCCATTGCGTGTAACATTCATTAATTCCTTAACGTCACAGTTTCTCCTCCCTTTGCTTTGCTTTCAAAGCGCTTGTACGAATTTTCACAACATCCTAATTAGCATCACTGTGAGAAATAAATTCAAAACTGCATATAAAAGTCCCTGCATGCATGAGAGTTTTCTCGCTTAAATTCCTCCAGTAACGATTACTTACTCTGACTACTCGCTTCCGTTTCTTCGCAATAAAATAAATTCCTCCAACAAAGTGTTTCATGCTTGAGTCTTACATTGTGATAATTGCAGAGGTCGGATTTCGGAGAGACGACCGCAAAAAATTTAAGGTTCACTGATCATTACTGATGTGACGAATGGTCTGAAAAAATACACCACGGCCCATGGAAATCTGTAAGACTTTGTCTGCACATTGAAAAGAAACAAAAAAACTCCTATATTTTCTTTCCTGTCAGCAAATCCAAGTGTGTGCGATGTCACTGTGTTTGTTGTAGTCTATCTACTACAGTCTATACATATAATCCACTTGAGATAAAAGCGACAGACGGGTGTGGAGAGATGCGATTAATGGTCTCGTCATAAGTCCTCCTGCTCCAGCATTCATCCGCGATTTGCAGAATCACCCTGACAATTCAAACTGAATTTGCTACGCTTAACAGCTTTTTCAAGTCATTACAACCAAAGATGAGCGGATCAGCATCTACTTTGGGAGCTTAATTGCCAAGTCCAATTGCTAGATCTCATCATCATACCTGTCCTCTTTGCCTCTTTGTTTCCCTTGCCCGTCGCATGCATGTGCAAATATCGCTTTGCGCCATGCTACAGGGGACATATTGTGATGAAACCGGACACCGGATGAGGATTTTCGCACTTGTGCAATCACAACATCCGCTGTAAAATCTCTAACCATTATTTTACCATTTCTACGTGAAAATGATAAAACTAAAGCTAACCGCACAAGTGAAGTATCGGCATTGGCTCCTTTGCACTTCCCAGTTTGAAATCAAGAGGACGAATAAATATCAATGGGATAGTAAATATCTTCATGGAATCCTTATTTCATTTCACCTGCAGCTACAATGTGGGCAGTCTGATTGTACAATCTTACATACTTGTAGTAGCAGTTCCATCCCCTCTTACTCTTAATCGGTAATGTGAGCCTTTTAAAGACAGCGTAATATGTGATGTCAGATATCCGTCTGTGAGTTGCGTTGATAAAAAATGGAAATCAAAAAGTCGGTCGTAAATTTATGTCCTCAGGTTCAAGGTCAGATATCACTGGGTGTATTAAACTTGCTCTCCACACCGACTAGTGTATATACTGTTGTACTGACTACAGCGAACTACTTGCTGAGAAACTATGCTCTTGCATGAAGACGCCGCCGAGTCAATAATATCGCTATTCATCAGTTGACTTGCGTTGAGTGCATACGCACTTCTGAACCTCACTTACCTACGAGTTGCATATTATTCGTACCACCTGATAATGCACAAGGGCTTTAATCTATAACTCCCTGGGTTCAGTCTGCTCGGAGGAGCATATAATCAGCTCTGCCCCATACTCAAATGACCACATGAATTTTGAAGGCGTACATACATCGTACAGTAACATGGCTGAAGATTCTGGGTTGCAGGACGATGATAACGCTAATCAGAGTTTCCTTATATGTTCCATGGTAAAACATGGAATTACTTGTGAATTAAAAATTCCGAAAAAAGAATCCCTCTTCGCTGGTCCATGTGGAGAAATCTAAGCAAGGAAGACGACCAGGATGACCCTTGTTCAGATCTCACCTCATCTGCATCCACATCCAGTTCATGCTCACGCTGTTTCTGCTCATCCATAAGATTTTTAAAACTAGACTTGATGCATGCTCAAGCAGTAAACTTTGCACATATCTGTGGTACAATCTAACCCTGTCATCAACTCGGACCATTCAAAACGGCTGTTGACCGATCAAATCCTTTCGGCGCTGCTTCATCACAGTCACAACCTTGACACTGAACATTTTGAATTCGGTCACAACTTAATATACTGACCATAATCTTCTTCAACCTCTCATTGTTCCTGAGTACAAACTTTGCATATGGGTTAATTGCCTGGCCAGTCAGTTGTTTTTTTCGTGTCCCCCGTAGAGTTACGTCCAGTATAACCTCGAACTTATGATATCATCCTCCGGCTGGTTAAAACCACCAGACGTTTGCAAGCTACACGATCATCATTTATTGTGTGCATACGCATAGTTAACCATGGAACGTGATCTTACAGAGTACTTGCTGTATATCTTCCTGGTGTGGTCTAACTATTAAGCATATCATAGATCTAAGAGTTGGTGATGCAAGCAAGCGAGAGACTTCACCCTGCCGACAGTAACATTACCATGCAATAGGAACATAACCACTTCATAGGTAAGCCTTCCACATCAAGAGTCAACATTGTGCACGATGACAGCCTTCACAGGATCATTTCAACGGTCTTATTGTTGACTTGCTCGTGAAAGTTGAAGATCAGAGAAAAAAATTAAACCGATTTCATGGCCTGTTTCCAAAGGGTTTTAAATTTCATATTTACGCAAGGTACAACTGTAACGTCCTCCTCCTGCTCTTTGCCATTCTAGCTTGACATCGCGGTCGCACCTCTTTAGTAGCAGGAAGCATGGTAGAATTGGAGCTGTGAGAGTGTAGCCAACTCAAAGTCGCTACAACATGAGTAAACACAGAGAGACAGAGCCAATACATCACACTTGAAGCATAAGCACGCGTTGTAAAAAAAACCGGCAGACAGAGAGAGAGTGCTTGAGCGATGGATAATATGACCGTACAGCACACACCTTACACTACCCAGCGCAGTGACTGTAATAACTACGATCATGTATTGCAAGATAAAGAGCTACGGACCAGATTGGATTAGGCACTATTGCTACACATATCACACTGGAAAATGTGGGAAAAAATGGCTGTATCAGCGAAGTTGTGGAAAAATAACACCGAAATGGACCCTCAGTCTGGAAAATACTGGGGATTACATTACTCAGATAATTTTTATGTGTGAGACAGTAACATGCACTCGTTTCATACACCGGAATGGCCACGGCCACGTAGCAAAGCAGCTTCTGACGCCTCGACGTTTGAGTGTTCAAGTCAGCAGAAATATAATCTGAGCCTATCGTATTATATTTACAGCTCGAATTGCCACGTTCGTACAACCTGTTCAACTGGAAAGATTCGCAGATTGTTGTACACTGGTGCAGCACCTAAATTATCATCATACTGGACGTGAATGGACCATATAATGCACAGGAACATAGTGCATAACCTTTGCAGCTGATTGTTTTTTAAACTCGACCGTACGTCATCACCCTGTCCTGTTCATGGTTTCAACTTTAGTTTTCAAGAAAACATAAAGACAAGAATTGCAGGCTCTGGTCACAAAAATCGGGGCTAGATTTGTAGTTGAATCTTCAAAATTGTACCATATTTACATATTTTAACTACAAGCTATATTTGACATGCTAGTGCCAAGTGCACCCATCTTTCCTCTTTAGGCTCCATTAATAACGCGAGCAATCTCATTTCCATTAATGGAATAGTTGAAACACGAAGGCGGCTAAAAGCGACGATGACAAAGACACGTTAGAATGCGACATTCTGGCACTTATGCAATCATGTTGTCACACATGCCGTAATAATCAACCTTCACTCTAATTTAGACAAAGTTCTAAACTACAAAACCGGCTGTGACATATAGTACAAGGTATACACTTCATCCAGTTTCTCACAGTCTGCAATCACCTCCCTGTCTACACAAGCAGGGCAATTTGTAATTAATTAAGTCAATCCAGGACATCCCACTCGCTTTTATTGAGGTGGCCAACTCGTCATATTTATTATACTTCCAACTTCAAACTAATGGATTTGTCCGAGTTAAAGTACGATAATAATTGTGCCCAATTCAGTTGACAGTTCTCAAGGAGTTTCTTCGTCTCTTGAGCCAACATCTCTGCTTTCTCGCGTTAGGGATTTACTTGAAAAATCCAAACTGCGCCGGCGTCGATTGTACTGTACTCAACTCGTTCTCAAATTGAAGGATAAAAAAAACGAGACGTACAGTCAAAGGCATGAACGACTGTGCTTTGAAGACATGGTCCTCAATGTTGTGTCTGTCAGCTTTTACAATTATTAGGGAACATGCGTGGATAGGGCTCTCATGCAAGCGCCGGTCGCCTTTACGTTGAAGTCACTTGAAAATACATCAGGTGGTCAGCAGACTTACATTTTTGTCTACCTTATTGTAGCATCATTACTTTCGTTTCCTCTCTTTCATTACAAGTATAGGGGAACATCCTGGCTTATAATTCACTTTGGCCTACTTTTGATATCATCAGCTTCGCAGTATGGACTGGCATTAAAAAAAGCAAAGAAAAACATCATTTCTTTGCTACTTTTGCATCACTATCACTATCCTAGAATAGCTTAGCTACTCTCACGTTTCCGTTAGATTTATGAGACAGTCCCTCATAGGTTGTAGTAAGAGCAGTAAAAATTTGAGCCAGTACCTTCTGTAATAACAATTTGCAAGATTACATGTAACGTGCAATCCCAGCAATAATGCCACTCCATGCATGCTATACTTGACTACTCCAGAATTTTCGTTTTGCAAATGAAATCGGAAGGAATACTTTATTATCAAAACAACACCAGGACATACTTTATTTGGCACATATCTTATACATTAAAAAATACGATCAAATATCGTTCACAGTCTTCTTTCTCGTTATTACGTCAATTTCAGCAACTCAGTGACTCCCAATGACTTTTGCACACAAGAGTCAGTAAGTTTATCATGCTGAATCTCACCTCTCTTGGATTCGCTTATTTTACATTCACATTTGGTGAGCACCAATCAGCTAACTTTCCTCATTTCATCAGTAATATTGACCTTAAAATAAGAGTCTGAATCCGCTTTGTAAAGCATCATTGGCTATGAAATGTGCTACAGTCATTGGTTGCATCCAAGATGCATTACTGTGCATTTTGAATTGGGACACAAGCCATTCATATGTCTGTCCCGCACCGAACTCTGGAAGGATGCCATCAGCACTAACTGGTCCATAGTAAAATATACGCGTTGCTTGGTTATTGAATATCCTGTCTGCCTTGAAGTTGAAGAAATATAATGGACCTTCCCATTCAAACTGATGGATGACGAAGTATGAACAACAATTTTTCATACAGAATCATTTTGCCGGTTCAGTACCTCCATCACTTTAACACGACTTCGAGGTAGCGAGAAGAATAAGGTGGACCATTTTGAAAGCTTGTCATAAAGGCTAATACCCGCACGTGCATATCTTTCTCGTTATTGTTAAAGTGATAATAATGATGCTGTTGAAAATGGGTTCTCCCTTTAGGAAGTCACAATGACCGGAATAAAGGTAGAGGGAAAGGTATGCAGTAAGTACTTACTACACATATGAGACACTTTCTGGGATTACAATCTGCATTGTAAATGAACATTGGCACAATATGGTTTTTCAAGCTACGTGACTTTACTTGAGATCATTTTGCAGTTGTGTTCAATATTTATGCCAACTCTCCTTGCATCCTGTGAACATCTTTGGAAGGCAAACAAATAAACTAAAGAAGAAGTGAGTTCGCTTTTGCAAAGTAGTCACACGTATAGGAAAGAAGCAGGATTAGAGGATGAGCGTGTGAAAAATAATGCTCAGTGCTACAAGAGCGCCTTGTACTAACATCGCTGTTGGCAGAGTTTGGAATACACGAGTATATAGGAGGAACGATTTGCGACGGTTCATTAGACTTTTGAAGTAGATTTGCAATCACATGCATGATGTATGCATACCTCCAGCAAATACAACGCATTCACAGACACACGTGTCTCGCCATTTCCTCCCCTTGATTAAAAGTCCGGCTGAACAACACTCTCATACATTTAATGAGTGCTAGCAAGTCTTCTCACGTTAATCCGATACTCTATTTCATTCACAAAGCTCTGTTGAAACAACATCCAACTTGTACATGCAGCACATTAGCTCATCATTTTCCATGACTGAGCAATAACGTCATCAACTTATTACTTTTAAAAAGCACACTCATGAATCTATCCACATTCTTGTTATTTTCTTGTACAACCACTCAAGTGCCCCAATCACTCGCACTTCAAGATGTACTTTATTGCACATGAAGGCTTCCATAATTTCTTCTCTACAACAAGTTAAACGCAGGCTTGACTTTTGATTGCTTTAACTTGCTAATCCCCATACTGACTTAATGGATTCAGGCATACATGCGTACGCACATGACTCTGCGGTCTGTTCAAGATAAGATTATATGGTATGATTCTTAAAGTACGCTACCCATACCCTCCTTGTAGTAAGTTTGCGAGGACAAGAGACTTGTTGGTGTTGGTAGTAGTACTACAGAAAGTGTCACACTCCCGGCCTGCATTCCCTCCATTATATGCAGGGTATCTTAAAGTCGTAGAGCCGAGATTCTATGTGAACCATGTGTGTGTTTACGTGCATAAGCAGTGTATACATCAGTTATTTGCGGCTTCTAGTACAGTAATAGTGCATTTCTAGGAAGACCAGCGAGTTCAAGTCTACTACGAGGAAGTAAAACGGCAAGGATAATGTGGAAATAAGAGCGATGACGAGGAGTAGAAGACGACGTGTGGAGATGATTTGAATGCAGCAAAAGTTGCCGCATAAGTCATCCTTGAAGATGGGCTTTAACTACACATTTACTGAATGCATACCCATGTTTGCATGTGTGTTGCTTTAAGTGTTGCTCAAGTCATTTGGCATGTTGGAGCATTTTGTGTCCGACAATATAAAAGCTAACTGATTCAGCACATCTCAGATCGACGGAGAGACTCTTAAGCCATTCAAGTATTATATGCTAGCACTGCTCAAGTGAACGGGGACCAACTAGAGCTGTCAATAAACTAGCCCAATCAAATAAAGACGTGACAAATTCGACCAGCATCTCCCTGTTTTCATTTGATACAACCGACACAGAGAAAAAAATGCTATTGCAGTTGCATTCACTCAGATAATCCTTCATATATTGCTTGTCCCTGGATGAAACTATTGTGCCCTAATCTAGTGATACAATTGAGGCTTTTCAATGCCGCTATAAGCACACTGCATTGCTGGTAATGACATGGGAATTAATAAAAAAAAAAGTGTTTGACACTGCGGGGCTGTTTACGACCGCGTGTGGGTCTCTACGATGATCCTGTATATTCCCCATTGGAATGCACTCCTCATAAATAACTCGAGTGCTGGCTTGCAGTCATTTATTTTTGGTTGAGCAGGAGCACAAGCATAAAAGTTGAACACAACAAGCTCTCTACGAACAATCCTACACGTAACACATGAACAGGCCACAAATTGGAAGGGTCCCTTCAGGGCCCACGTGAGGATCAGAAAGAAATTATTGCGCACAGCCACATCTGCTTTAAAAATTCACTTATACTAGAGAGCCATTCACACTCAAACACAGAGTAGGGACAAAAGGACAGCATCAGGTAAAACTGAAGACGACAACGGGACGGGACACGTAGTACAGAGGAGTGCAATAAAGATAGACCAGCAGGGAGGTAAAAGTGCGTGTGTAGCGGGTGAAAATGCTCATGGGTTTTGGGGGAACAAAGTACTACAATGAAGGGAATGCATCAGGATGACGTGTGAAAGAGAGTTTGCTTACCATAGATTTCCTTTGGAGTCGGCATGCTGGGCGACAGAAAAACCAAAATACGAGGAAATTTCACCCCGTTTAATGACAGGTATAGTTGGTTCAAGGTTGAAACTCACAACACCACCGCCACTAATGCAATATAACAGAAGGACGACGAGAAAGACGATGGCTTGAGGATTCATTCTGTGGATGACTCCGGCAACCTTTCATTTCATTTTCATTACTGATTTGGTCTGAAATTTTTCACAGTTCTAGTCGATTCCTTCATGTCCTTCTGAAGAATATAAACGCTTTGAGTACGGCCAACTACTGTTCTGCAGTACTGGCCGTGGCTGCTCCTCCACGTCAAACAGGACGACACCTGGAAATCAAAAGGAAAATAATACATGTGAATTTTGATCGTCAAGCTTGCTTGCGGCAACTTCCCTTCGTCATTCGTCATTATCTCATTCATTTATCCATGTATTTTGACGTCATCTACAGTAACAATTGCAAATGAACTGCTGCAATAGTCACTGATTTGCCCACAGTATACTACTTTTTTCTATGGCTTCGGAAACTAGCTGGAAATTAAGATTCTTCTTATCACTATTTTAGTGTCATTGTACTTCTCTACCCCTCTGCACACACAGACCATCGTGGAACGTGCAATACAAAGCTGAGCCCGAGAATCGGCATGACATGATTTTGCTCAATTGTGCAACTGAATAAACAAAAAACAATACTGGTTGGTATGTACACATGTACGTTTAGATACATAAGAAAGGCGAGGTTTACACGAGTTAAAATCCCTACCGCACCATGATCACCTTCGAAGCTAGTAAGGATTTATGGGCAAAATGTGCAAAGTGTCTGCACGAGGGGCTAAATCCTTTAACAAATGCAAAAATTCAGCTGTTCGTCTCCGTCTTGCTCCTCAGCAGTTTCTGCTAGCATCATCTTATTACAAGACGATCATCATCATCATGCAAAAGAATCCCGCACAGTCATAGTACACAGGCAGGGAGAGACCATGTGGGTGCGATATGAGTGACAGTTCAAAACGACACTTTGTCACATTCATCTAAAAGCAAATGACTGCACTATATAGAGGAGGAGGAGGAAGCAAGGAAGGGATTTGAAACTGAATAAATTTTCAAGCTCACATCGCAGAAATCCCTTAAATATATATACATTATACATTAAAGTTCCCGTCTGTATGTATACACCTAAATCATCAACAACCCAAAGGCCAACACAGTGTTCTACAACACATACTCATAGAGACAAAACACATGTTCATGACATGAAATGAAAATTCAAATACTTTCGTCATCATACTGAAATGAAGTGTATTTTTTTCCACACACACAACACAAGCAAGCAATGTTTCAGTCATGCACACTCCCACCTCAAGATGTGCCACACCATCATCATATGTGCTTATTATGCTAAAAGAACCGGATTGCTGTTTAACAGCATCACTGGATCCTCGTAATAATTATCATGGCTGCGAACAAGAGAGGCTATCTCTGTAATATACAAAGGCAGACACTTGCAATTTCATCGCGAAAAAAAAACTAGCCCTCCTATAAGTCCCGAGAAGAAAGCAGTAGCAGATGAGCTCGAGACCTTGCAAGCACTGTCAGCTGCTCCATGTTCAGCTCAAGAATGCTATCACCATTACATCTCCGACTCCTCGCTCAATTTCCCAAAGCTGAGAGAAGGTGACGCTATGCAAATTTCTCATCTTATACCACCACCACCTTCCCAAATAATAACAGTTGACTGCTCGAGTGCAATTGCCTCCCTCACCTATGGACGGATTATTCCTCCTCAGATAGTATTCAGGATGATGACGATGATGATGATGATGACGACAACGATGATGTGTCGTGTCCTTCACTCTTAACTTTTTTCCCAAAAATTTCCCCCTCTAAACTTTACAATTGCGCTGATATTCGCAAACCAGTAGTTAGGAGCTCAAGATGAACAGTTGATGATGATGAAAAGTCAGCTCACAATAATAATAGTAATGACACTCTGAGTCGTGCATGCGGGCTGACTGAAGGCCACTGTTACTATACTCTTCTTTCTTGCTTACAACTTTTTGATGTACAAAATAATGTACCGGGGGCAATGAGAGGATTCAACGCTGAGCTCCAACCACATCAGAACAGTCAACTTCACACATCGTCTGACGACAAAGGCTAACACATGACTGCCTGCCAAGGTGTACTCGCTTCAATTTCTACCAAATCTCTCTCTTCCCATTCACACAAGGTAACTTGTCTGTACCAACAAAAAGCACTGGCGAACTCTGCTCTCGTCTGCCTCACACATGCGACTGACGGCTCCTCTTCTCGGCTGCATCCGTATGGCTTAGTCACTCGGCTGGTGTGCGTAAGAGAGCTTCAACTGGTGAGACACCACGTTGAAGCAGGAACATAGAACATAGTAGTAGTAGTAGTCTTACTATTTTTCAATCCTTCCTCGCATCCTCTCCAATGGATTCATCTTCATCAGCCCTTGGGCACCATGTATCCTTTGCGTAAAGTTACATGAGATCCCAACCGGTCCTCAGGAGCTGCCATTGAAAAAACGACCCACAGAGCTCGGCTCGTACGCGCCTCAATCAAAACCTCCTCAAAGCACCAACCAATTTATAAGTTTAGTTTAGCTTTCAAATGTGTTTCTTATTTTTGTATATTTAGTCAGTCCTCGTGTGAGACATGCCGAGCTGGCCACGTTTTTGAGAACCGCATATTATAATGTGTTATTTATTCTAGTAAAATAGGATTTTATTAAAAATTTGAGCATCCGTTGATAGGAGATTTTGAGATTGTGTGGGAGAGTGATTGTGTGGAGGCCAAAATGGGTAAAATTATTATTGTGGTTGGATCTAAAAAAAAATATTAGAATGGGATTGGAAATAATAGTACTTGCTTTTTTGTAGACGAGGGTAGATTAGCAGAGCTATTTGCTGAAGCGGAGGAGCTGGAGACGGGAATGGAATTTGACCGAGTAATTGACATTGCTAAGGAGATGGTAGCTGCAGATGGGAGCAATGTAAGAGCTCTTCTCATGGGAGCTGGAAGTCTTGTCAGCAAAGTAAGTTATTACAAATTGGGTGACATGTGAGAGGAGAATGGGTGACATATCGGAGGATGTATAATGGAATGTGATTATATTGTAGGGAGACGAATCAAGCGAACAGGAGGCAAGGCAGTGGTACGAGAAAGCAATTGAGCTGGAACCGGACGATGGCTACGAAAAGTTTTTCGCTCTGGCTCAGCTAAATGAAGGGGCCTTGGCAATTGAGCTGTACGAAAGAGGGCTAAGAATTTTAGACAGTGAAATCACACGCCTGAACAAAGGGGACGAGAAGGATAAACTGAAGCAGGAGAGAGTGGAAGCTTGGCGGTCTTTGGCTGAAGTTTATATATCGGATCTTAGTGGGATGGTGTATTTAAATAAAGCTAGGGATCTGATTTTAAAGCTCCTCAAAGACGAGAGCAACGTACACAACTCTTATGATGTCTTCCTCTTGGCCCAAGTTTTTGACAAGCTGGGGAGAAAATACAAATCTGTAAGTGAATCCATTCGTAGTTAAAAATATCAAATGTCATTCATTAAAACTATTGATAATAGCAAATTGTTGCCTCGTAGGAAATTCAAGCTCTGTGCAAAGCAACAACAAGGCATCTTCTTACAGAGGAGGCTGATGAGGAGTCTGATGAGAAACTTGGAGACTTTTTGTCCAAGTTTGCCTATTTTTGCCTAGATTACGGATTCTTAACCTATGCCAAACACGTTATCGATCGTCTCGGACTAGTTGGAGGCAAGTCCGGCGAGTATTTGTCCTTAAAAGCCGTCTGTTACCGTAAAATGGCGGACGCTATGCTGAAAAAATCCCACTACTACGCTGATTCCTGTTTAGAGGTAAATTGTAAATTGACTTTCTGCACGTATTATGTATTTGGTAATTGCTTACAATGAGAAATTCTCAATTTTATTCAAGTGGATAGACGAGATGGAAGAAGAAGGGGAGGCGGAAGGTACAGAGGAAATAAAAGAATCCATGGAAGAAATCAAGAAAACCACACCTCACCAGTTGCCTCAAATGTTTTCTCAATCTAACGGTGATCACACCAAAGAGAACATTGCCGAGACTGAAAACGAAGAGGACAGTGCCGATGATAGCGACGACGATGAAGATGAGTTCTCTGTAGCTCGTAGGCCAATAACAAACAAGCGACATCAAAAATTATTAGAGGCAGAAAAGAAAAGAATTTACGAACTGTGCAAGATCCAAGTTTCTCCCAGTCAAAGTCAAGTTACTGACATGGAAATGTGATCGTAATCATTTGTTCATTTTTTTTCTAATTAAAACCCCTGAAGCTTTATTAGCTCCAACTGATTGATTTGATTCAGGATTGGATGGGACTTCTGACTGGCTTTATTCCTCATACTCATTTCATGCACCAATTATTCTGATCTGACTTTTCGTCTCCAATGCAATATGAAATGCCGTCAAACGTTTATATTCATGCCAACACAGATGCTGTCTCAAGCAAGTAAATAAGGCAATACACATGAGAATCATTCTTTTACATAAGTTACGTCATTCATTAGGCAAAGGAAATGGCATGAAAAAATGACAGGAAACTGAGCTTGAATGAGATGCCAAGTTTGAATTACAAAAACTTAGAAAATATTATTTGTATATTTTGTGAGTCGGCCTGCGCGAAATCAACAGAGCACATGCCAGCCACAACACAATTAAATGACAATTTTGAACCTTTCAAAATCCTAGCTACGCACCATATATTTTACACTCACCTCATCAAAATCAGGACGTAAAAGAATGCAGCACAAAGCACGACAACTTGAACAAATTCCTTCAATTAATTCCCTTGTCAAGTACCAGACAAGTGGATATTGTATAGCTTAATACATATTTCATTATTTTTTTAAACTTATCAATAATGTCATATCCCTAAAACCATCAAATACCAAACTTAATCAACTATCATTTAAACATTGTAAAATATTTTTTACAGTACTCTAGTGCTTCAAGCATTTCTAATTCCTAAGGCTTGTTCCAACTCTGCCCGCTTCTGTTGCAGTTTGGAGTAGAAGTAGCGACAAACAGCCTCTCGAGTCCAGTTCTGTGCATAGAAAGTAGCACGTCGCTCTTCTTCTGGGTTACCAGTCACGTCCGTCATGGTCTAGACAAATAATTCGGCATAGTATAAAAAACCAGAATCAATGCCTGCCATAGACTGCAAAAGTACAAGCTCTACCTTAAGATCCTTGCTGGCTGACGTCACCCATTTAGTCACAAATTGTTGAGGGTCATAAGAAAAACTCAAGAAAAAGTCTCTATTAGTTTTCAGCTGGTTTATCGTCTCAACTGTGTCGTGTATTTTACTGTCCAAGTTCTGTATGGGCAAAGAACAATTATGACATATATTATTATTAACAATAGTAAACGCGCCTGCCAAAATCCGGCCCGAACATTAACTGTTGTTGACTTACATGAATTTCCAGCTGACTGGCCGTTGACAGCAAAAAGCTATTCATCTGTGACTTAAGGGTATCATCCACCTCGACTTCAATGTCGTAGCACGCTGTTTTCTTCTGTTCCATGCCCTCAACACTGTTAACATAAAATGAATCCTGATTAATGCTGCAATTCAAATAGACTTTTCCAACGAGAAAACATTACCTTATCGTATGATTTATCACGATTGGATCAGGTGGATGAAGTAGAGAATTGAGACGTTGGGGAATCTCCGCAAACTTCATTCGGGGGACACCAAAGATTTGCTCAAGGAATTTGTCACAGTTGATGAATTCACGCTCATGAGCGTCCTGGAAAGAAGACACCGTTATAATTAACTCTTCCTTCCTTCCCTGGTAACAGGAATCCTCTCACAGAGTAATGCTACAACAATTTACCTGCAAACGATGAGTCTTCACATATTGCCATAGAGCAGAAATGATAACTGGCCTAGTCTGCGTATGAACTCCGAGCAGTCGGGCGAGCCGTGGGTCGAGCTTGAACTGCAAAGGTTGGTAGTCTAAAAGCAATAAAATTGTGCAGCGCACATTCTTGTCTCCGGGACGTTTTACCTGTGACAAGTTAATATTCCGGAATAAGCTTTTATTACTCATGATGATGATGAATGATGATAATTATTATTGCAAATTATCTCAAACCTGAAAACCGTCCGTTTCTTGGGTGGTGGGAGTTCTATGCCATTCAACTAGATGATTATCTGGCCCATACAAATCTTTATCCAGCTCAATAACAAGACTTTTGAAGAAGGATGAAAACTTCCTCTTAACCTGTAATACAATCAAAGTTGTTTCATTTCTACTGTACTTACTAGGGATGGTTTGGACGTGATAGAGAGGGAACCAAATATACTAACCTAGAGGCTCCCTAGTGTGGTAACTAACTAGGCATACTTCGTGCCATTGGTGCGCATGGTCAGTGGTTGTTGGGGTATTCGAGAAAAAATGAATCCGAAAATCAAATTGGAAAAATTTTCTTACGGGATTTAAACATGGGAATTTTCGGGAGGCAAAGGGGGAGGACCCTTCAGAAAATTTTAGAGTGGAAACTTGAAAATCAAAATTTAGTTTTTCTTATGGGATTTAACATGGAAAAATTAACAGAGGCAACGGGGGACCTTTTGGAGAGTTTCCATTTCCAACATTCCAAATCGAAATCAAAATTTTCTTATGGGATTTAATGACATGGAAAACTTTCGTGTCAAAGAGGAGACCCTTGCGAAGTTGAGCGACTCCTGACCCGAGGCAAATCATAAATTTTTGTAAGGTGCATTAGGCATTAAATTAATCAAATACAAATAAAAATAAAATAGAATTGATTAAATTAAAATTTGCCTCCCGAAAATTCTCATGTCAACTCTCATAAGAAAATCTTCATTTCAATTTTTTGTCTTCTTCAATACACCGACAACTACTGACTATGGGCACCAAGTATGCATGGTAAGTTACCACACTAGCGGCCCTCTACGTTTCTACATGGTTGCCACTGGCATTGCTCTCAATCACGTCCAAAGCATTTCTCGTTAGTAGAGTGTATCTACGACATTAAAACTGATCTTATTGCACATACCTTATTTGGATCATTCTTCTGATCATCTAGAAGTCTACCTTCAACTCTGAGCTCCCAGGAGGCTACAGCTCCTTCCTCTGAATCCGTTGGCTCTTTAGGAGGGAAGAAAGTATTCGAGATAAATATTCTGAGCTTTCTTTTCTGTTTCATGGGGCGTTTAAGAGCCTCTTGTATGTCTAGTCGCTTCCTCATGATGGTCGCATCAAGCTTCCGTTCGAAAGCTAACAAGTCCATGTAAGCTTTTGATTCCGGAACTAAATCACGAACTTTCTGCGGCAATACTTTATCCACTTGCTTCTTTTTCTTTTTCACCAATGGTTCCCTTAATAATCAGAATTATTCTCATCAGTTTATTAATACTAGTTTTATTATTTAGCACACTATGTATTCCATCCGAGGCTATATATACAAGGTACAAAAACATGACAACTTACTGCTTTTGCATGCTTGACCTAGGGTCACTAGGTCTCTTCTGTGGAGCCTGAGTCATTGGACGGGGTATCGGGCCACCTCCATAAGTTGCTGGGGGTGCCGGAGGACGATTCGGAGGAGCCAAACTCCCCGCCATCGGCGCATTAGGAGCCATTGGTCTTGGCTACAATTAAAATAATCCCATTTACTTCAACTCCACATGTGCAGAACATATAATATTAAAAGAAAACAAAAATAAGCCTTCTCCTAAATTCCTCTCCCGCTTGCCACAATATGGCTCCTAATTTGCGTAGAATCTGGTTAATTATCTTTCTTACTCCTAAACTATTCTGTCCAAAAGGTCTCGGAATTGGTCCACTTGGAAAACGCACCGGGTAATTTCCTGGTCTATTCGCATCCCCTCCCAGAGGAAATCGTTGAGACATTTTTGACGACGATTTGTTTGAATCTGGTGAACTGGATCCTTCGTTTTCTAATCTTGCCAACTTTTTAATACCTTTCAGCCTCTGTTCCATTGCCATAATGTGGCTGCAAAACCTGTGAGAAGAAAAGACACACTTAAATGAACAAAACCATCTACACCCGTCTTTTTCACAGTACTCAAGAAGACAGCAGCAATTCCCAGGATTCTTCCCGTATTCAAACTCCATTTAGCTCCTCAAACTAAAACAACAGACTCTCTCCCTCCTATAGTACAACTCCACCATCCTTATCATTACTGGCTAAAACCTTCAAAAATTAAAAACAAAAATCACAAAGAAAAGGAAAAAGACAGAGCTGGTAGAGTCATATATTTTTTTCTCTTCTTCTACAATTTATTTATATCAATCAAATTACCTAAATGTATCTTCCCAATTGAGAGGGAGAATCAGCAAGTCCGCTCGCTACTAGGCGTCCTTCTTCTCACCACCTTTTCCCCCTTTTTCCCGGGTGTATTTTTAGTCAGTTAATTTAACCTCACCAGCGCTCTTTTATTTCATACAATAAACTGCTTAACACTTTTCTTTGTAACACACCTAACTTGTCACACTCACAAGCTTGACCGATGATAATAATAATACTTGGATCTTTCCTCCAAAAGTTCAGTTCTGTAAATGACTCCGTGCTGAATGCATCGTCGGCGGATGTCACCCTTCTGACACCGACACCCGGAACGCGTCCATCTAGCGTCAGATCCTCACAGGTCTCACTTTCAGGCTTGACTCGTCAGGTGCCTGGAGCCACGAGTGGCTCATGTGCGGGAAATTAAATTCGCATAGCATCCCGAATCGAATCCCGTGCGCGGTCGTAGATTTCACTTCACCATTACATTTACATTGCCTTGAATTTTCATTTAGCGTGTGGCTATCGGTAATTAAGCTATTTAAAGCCCCTGAATTGGATTTAATTATAATCAGTGACAAAGCTGATTGACCTGGTATTTCTGGACCTTTGTTACGTGAAGTGAACCCTGTTGAAAAATGTCTGGAAGAGAAGGTAAGTTGGGTTTGAAATAATTTTTTCACTTTAATAGTGAGTCACAATGTGTGACTGGAAAAAGTATAGTGTAATAAAAAGGGGTAAAATACTGAATGATGATGTGTAGATGTGATAAAGAAACGGAGTGGAAAGGTGTAGTAATTCATTAGCGAAATATAATAATAGTTTTAACTACAAGTAATTTTGAAATATTTGTATTCTTTTCTAGGTGGGAAGAAAAAGCCATTGAAGGCACCGAAAAAGGATTCCAAGGAATTTGATGAGGTAGGTTAAATAATTGGTGGGACGAGTGACCTATTGTTTCCAGTTTTCGCGTAATGGTTAGCATGGGTTTTTTAAATGAAAACTTTGAACTTTTTGTGAAGGATGATGCTAAATTGAAGCAGAAGCAAAGAGAAGAACAGAAGGCTTTGGAAGCTATGAAAGCTAAAGCAGCACAAAAGGGGCCACTGAGTAAGGATTTTTTATACTTTTTTTTAATTAGCTTCAGGTATTATTTTAGTTTGTGTTATTTTTGTGTTGTTGTCGTACATTATATTTTTATGTGTTCGCGGAAGGTGGATTCGTTTGGGGAGTGTGGATTTGTTTATGTTGTTATGGATGGAGACAAAAATTATGAGTTTGAAAGATGATGGTGGTTTCAGTGCGATTTTTGTTTATATTTGTAGCCGGTGGTGGTATCAAGAAATCTGGAAAGAAGTGATGCGTTCTCCCGGCTGCCCAGGAGGCACCATTAATGATATCTGTCTACTTACGTTGTATTCGGTGATACTGTCCTACATAATTCAACATCTGCCAGCGTATTGGAGAGTTCAACTCTTGGAATGATTTTTCACATGCAAATCAGCCGTCAAAATCAATAAAGTTTTTCATGTTTTACTTGATGTGGCAGTCCTTTTCAAGGTTTTCAATATGACCGATGTGAAAGTTCACACTTGGATGTGGCAATTAATTAATTTTTAAACGGAGATAGAGTTTACGACTTCTGCATATATTTGTTCTGTTTAAGGAGGATTGTATTTTTGTTCAAGTTGATGTTATGATTGTCAGTAACTGGATTAGTTGTAAAAACAGGGCGCTTGCATAAGGGCAAATTGATGATAAAGTTGTACTTTTCTGTAATTCCGAAGTCGGTTGCTAATTTTCGTCGCTACAGGGTTACATTACTAAATCAATTCAATGTTTAGCGAAGCATATAAAAATTTTGCTATCAACGATGTCACGTTTTAGGCCCTGTGTCAGTTTCAGTTCCTAGATGATGGTGAAGCGAAATCTGCTTTGCACTAAATCCCTTGAGCAACCAGACTTGAAGTTGTGATCATTCATCAGCAACTGTAACGAAGTAACTCGATTCTTTCCTGTCCCTCTGGGCTTACGTACATTTACATTGTATTACTTCATTAGCACAGGTTCGCTTCGTATTTGTAGTATATATTACACCGAACCGCGACGTTACACTTTTGTTACCAAAAGCAGCCAGTGGATTAAAATATCTCCAAGCGTTTGTGCTTGGGTGATATTTTGAGGGGACATTTTATTATCAGATGGGCAGCAATTCACAGACGCCTCAATGTATATTTTTTGGCGGTGAACGAAGGTAGTAGCAACCAGTGATCGAAGCAACCAACTGTACTGCAGAATAATCTTACTATTCAATAGTCAGCTAGCTAAAGCTACGTACAAGCATGAACAAGAGAATTTTTATGTTTTTTGTAATTATTCTTGTGTGCTGCTTGCGTGAGAGCTCCATCCGTTCGTCTGTCACTCCCTCAACGCTTCCTTACTGGAGCAGGTGGCAAGAAGAAAACTTGCTTGCACAATACAGAGGTGGAATATTAAAGCTGAAGCCCAAGAATATTTTCTTCGCAGGGCCTCTGAGTCTCGGAACTCTCACAGGTGATCCTCTCCAGCTTACGGCTGACAAGATGTAGCTCAAGATGTATTTCAGTATTACCTCAGAAGCTCCTGAGATCTTTTTTATCTTCCTTGAGGCAAGGACTTGAACGTTATGTATTCTCACATTCAAGCCCATGTCCATAACCGACTGCCTGTACAACATCAAGCGTGTACATTTTTTTTCCTACTTCGGTTCATCTGTTACAGCTGATGTTCCTTTGCTTGCCCCTAAGCGACGGAGCAACAACGGAAGGATCCATTATTGTAGGAACGAAGAACCTGATTCTCGCTCTCGAGTTCCATTCTATGTCATCATCCTCATGCTAGTAGTATACACACACTTGTTTATCATCAAGAGTGGGATTCAGTAAGCTAGTATGGGATGAAGATTGAACCACTAAGCTGCCTCTGTTTCCACGTAGACAAAATTAAAGTTTTCTAGGAGGCAGTACTATAAAGTTGGTACAATTTATTACGTGTACCATAATGGCAGTTTTACCACACATCACACCTAACGTCAACGACTCACATGTACCTAGTGCCATGTAATGTGTAGGAAAAAATTGTGTCTTCTCTGCGTGCGCTGTCACTACACGCACTCACAAGTTGTCACATTATGTGTGCCAACTAACTTCTCTCATTGACACGACTACCTCAAGGTAATTAATCAGTTTTATATAAGTTGTCAACCTTTGCCCAAGGTACAATGCTCAAATGTGGCTAAATATATTCGGAGGGTGAGTTGCTTCGTTACAAGTTGCAATCCATTGTATTTCAAACTCTTGAGATGCATGTGTTTTTACATCGTGGAGCATAATGTGTAGTGTGCAGTGATGAAATTCAGTTGCATGGGGGATGAAACGGCGACGCGGATGTCTCTACTGAGCTGCACATCCGATTCCTGACAGTTGTTACTACGTACAGTGGCTCTATCGATAGACGAATAGTTGCCGTGAGCACATTTACACTTGATCCCATTTTCGTGAATAAATGTGCTGCTTTTTCTCAAAGATTTTTTGTGTGATGAGATGATTAAATTATTCCGACGTGTTTCGCGACGAGTTAGTACTAGCAGTTAGTTCGTTTGAAGGATAACTTGCGCCCTCTGCGTGATTTGATGGTTGCATGAAGATGAGAGTAGTGCCAGGAAGTAGAGGACATTGGCACCATTAGTCACAAAAATAATTATTACTGGTTAAAAATGAAGGCTGCTGCTCAAATTAGGCAATTTAGATTTCATTGTGATATTGCTGTAGAAGAGTCTAGCCAAGAGACTCGATCCTGCTTACCATGCTATACACATCATCAGCCCATGTTGATTCTTTTGTAGCATGTCGACAATTGGGAACAATTCAACCATCTATTCATCCAGACAGAAGAGCGAATCTCAACACATGGAACACTGAGCCCTAAGATTGGGAATTCACAGAAATTCCGTAATGCCTTGTACTTGTGTTGACGACGACAAGAGCGTAGAGATAAATTCTGGTCTACTTTACATTCCCTCCAAGTTAAATGGACCTTGCATTTGTACTTTGTACATTCCTTGGAGAAGAGAAAGACTAACCTGGCGTTACTAAACTTACGAGAGAGAGAAATTGAGGATTTTAGCTGTACGTGGTATCTTGATGTAAAAACCTTGTTCTAGTCCTAGTAGATATTGATGATGGGATCGCCCACTACTTGTTTATCTTGCTGGCAGATGAAATTCGTAGTAATCGGTCCTGCTATCACTTCATCACCACCCTGGTACTCCGATGTCTTCAGGGATTTGAAACGTCGTAAAAAATTGAAGTTGGAGAGATGTATAGGGCTCGTGCTAAGAGACAGCCTAAACTCAAGCAGAATGTAATGTTTGAAATCCTCATTTAATATTTTATTTCGGGTACAAGCTAAGCGACCGGGGTACTTTTCGAAAGCTCCAAGACTTATTATTATTAGTATTATTGGCATTTAGGTACGGTAGAAAGAAAGTCATAGTGCTCACTCAGCTAGCGAGCGGGTCTATATGTGCAGTAATAATTCGCGTTGTCCTCCATGGTTTTTCGTGCTAGTTTTTCATCCGGGATTAATTTCGGAGCGGTGTGTTGATACTTTCGTGGTATAGTCAGTCATATAAATATCTATTGTGCAGGAAATCTTGATGGAAGCCTCCACGGGACGCGTCTCATCCGAGGCTCATGGGGTAGCCGGCAGTCGTGGAAAGGACAAGGAAATTGATTACGTACCAAGTGCACCCCCATATTTTACTTTTAGACGTCCACACAAATCAACTGGCTTTAAAATCACGGAGAAAAATGGCACTACTGGATCCAAACAACAGTCCCAAGGTGACGAAAGCTGGTACAGCTTTACTAAACTCCATTGCTTATATTGCTTCTCATGCCTTCCTTCATCCATTTAAGAACTCCTTGAAATATAGGCTGACCTGATGCATGGTATTATGACGTGAACTTCATGAAGACCCTCAAATCATATTCACATTTTTTGTGTCGTGTTCCGTCCAATATCTCAAGGCTAATGTGCGTTCCATTGTCCTATAAAAGTTGGCAGAGAGTATTAACTGTTTACGACGTTTCTACGGCTGGTGGATGTAGAGAAACAAAAGATATGACAGAGAAATGTGAGTAGGCTCCTCCGGAGTACCTACGTTACGCCACCTCGACATGATGGAATTCCTGACTTTATTGTCTCCAACATTTTGCACAGTCCAAATAAGACACAGCCTTTGCATAATGAAGCTGAAATAAGTGTCCTGCAGTTATAAATAGTTCCTACTGTTCTCACAGCAACTTAATATTCCTCATTCCTTTTGTCTTGGTGGTTATTACTGTGAATTTTGAGTTGAAAACTACAGACAAAATTAACGTAAAATTAAATTACATCATTACTTTTAACAAATTGATTGAGCTGTACGAAGACTGATGTTGCGAATCCTTGTCACTTGTAGGAGGAAATGATATAGCGCTGGTTAATTGAAGCAGTAAGCCACGCAGCATTTATATTCCTCATCATCATCTCGTGGTTCACTAGTTAGAGCTACGATTTCCAACTGCGAATCCCAACTCTTGACAGTTGGAAAAACATTGTGAATTCCTCTTTGATGGAACTAATTTCATTAATTAAAATTCTCAGCTTCAGTCTCACTTTGCTATGTCGTCATAAGCGGTTTAATATCTTCGTGTGCGGCAGCCGTAGATTCTCTGATGGGGAACGGATTCTTCTGCTGAAGCATCTGTCTACCTCCAATAAGTGAAGACTTCTTAGAACCATGTAGAGCTAGAGTGTCTCTCAATCATTCCCCCTTCCTGATAAAATGTCTTTCTGTACATGCTCATGGAGTATGGAAATGGCGACACGCAAAAAAGTTCGCTCATTAGTGGAAAGGCATTGACAGCGACACTGGCAAGGCGGTAATCTGATCGCACTCATACAGCTCCAATAAAGTGAAAGGCATAATACACGACTCACATGCTCCAGCTCCAATGCTTTAGTTGGACCTCCTACGTATTTATTTCAACGGCTCAGGAATGCCCAGAGGTTGTAGAGAAAATTTATGGTTTGGTTTATAAATAATTATTTGGAATCATATTATGCCTCACATTCGACTCCTTCAGCGTCAAAAGTCGCATGTCATAAGGAAAATGATGTGAAGGCGTTATCCAATGTGATTCAGTAAGACAAAATTATATTGTGTGTCAGCTAACAATATACTAATCACATGAAGGGATAAATAACTAAGGAGGAGGAGGAGAAGATTTGTAGCGTTGGTATAATAATTATTCACGTAGCAGCTCGTCTTCTTCTGACTTCGCTGCTGTATGGAAGGAGTCCCACACAGTCACATCCCCTTCATGCACAAGTAAATGATGTAAAATTTTTGAGGAAAATCCAAACACGAAATCGTAACACCCGGCACTTCCTACCATCACCACATCGTGTGTACACGCTCAGGAGCATTCCACCATGTTGAGTTATGTCCTTCGTCCATCGTTTCCATTAATAATTCGCGGAATATCCACCATGTGCACTGTTGAAAGGTGTCCATGCCTCTGTCATACATTATCTGCCTGCCAGGATTATGATTGTATAAATGTCATCTTCATGTCTTATTCCATCCACGTGCCTATGTATTTTCAATTCTCGCAGCGCTGAGCCACCACCGAATAAAACTCCCATGCCAGAAAACATTGGATTGGTATACATGGGAACGGTGATATTTAGCTAATCTATTTATCCTGCGAATGACATCGGTGAGACCGAAGATGATGAGTGTTCCACCGGCAGGCGTTTGTAGATCAGGACAAAAATATGCTCACGACTTGCAAATGAGACGTGCTGAGAGAAATACTTCCTCCAAATCCCTTGTGACTCATCCCAGCTATATCTCTAATATTCTCTCGACAACTTGGACTATGCTTTTCCAACTATTTATGGCTCAACTGGTTCATTTCAGAGTTTTAAACCAGTATCCTCATGGAGCGATTTTTTATGAAATTACTACCACTGCGAGATAGAGATATGGCAAATCAAAGTATACTGTTTTCCTTTTCAAGCGGACTTCGTAAGAGCAATAAACAAGAGCTCACACCATCCATGATTGGCAGCTTTCTAAATAAAACCCTCGTTGAAGTTTATTTTCAAGGATATGGGGAATCCATACCCATGTGTCTTGATATGCACTATCTGAGTTATTTACTTCATTGGGGCACTATGGCAGCCGTCAACACCCGCAACTACCAGTTGAGTAACGAGCAGCTTAAAGTTTATGTGCAGTCAAAGCTTGCAATCAGATTGGTTCCGGGAGTGCAAAACTAAAACCCTGTGGGCCTTTTTGCTGTAATCCTGCAATCCCTGTTGCCGTCTTCAGGAGCATTTTCAGTTCAAAGCTCATGTTCATAAAAACCCACAACCTTCAAAATCCAATAGCTATTTGTCTTTGGTTCCGATGAAATTAGAAGATGTGAGTGGGTATGCAAAAGGAAGTAAAGAAAACAAGTGAATATGATGTGGTGTATGAATCAGCTGATGTCAAAACTGGTAATGTACTTGACTTGTGCATGCTGTACTTGGTAATTAGCGGGTACTGAAATTTTAAACGGACAGACACACATTTACCAAACTGGAAGAAAGAATTGTAGACTAATTGTAACTTCAATACTGTGAGCATGTGTGCCATCGAGCAAATTCTATCTGGGAGGTCGCGTCAGCGATCTTTTCGCAGACAGCTTAGCAACAAACTTACAAATTGGCGCAGTTATGACGAAAAACGGACTGCAGACAAGAAATTCTTTCGCACATTTTCGACTCACTGCTAAATTACTAGGCTCGTTCCGTGAGCGCCACATGGATATGTACATAAATTGAACTTTCACGACATGAGCAAGGTATGTTGTTGTAAAGGTGCTGTCACCGCCGGTCGCCATGGGTGTTCTTCCTTTCAGCTCGGAGACCACGCACATGTGTGTGCCATATAGCCGAGTACGTATTTGCGTATTTTTTCAATTTCCCTTCCACTTTCAGGGCTGTCGTTTGGAACATATGACTTGAAAGATGGGAAACAGAGTTGTAGTTGGAGATGTGTATTTCAATGATTATTACAAACACTATCGCCAGTTTGCTAGACAAGCCACTTTACTTAGCAGTCTGAGGGTTTATTTTATGCGAATCTGTAGACATGAAGATTTCTCGCAGTCTTTTTTGACTTGACTCGATCACTTTCCTGTGTTTTCACAACAGCTTTATCCGCCCTCAAGAGTTTGTAGTACTTGTACCCACAAGCTTTAAATGGGATCTCATCTTGGAGTCATCTTCATCTTCACTATTGACGGATTTTCGTACTCTGAGGGCTGACTTTTAGGGGTTACCATAATTAGATTGCACGTGTGGGAATGGTAAATTCATACGAAAACATGTGTGATTACTTAGTGGCACGCCCTGATCATTTCATTCTGTTTTCGCGAGCATAGTGGAGAAAGCTTCAGGGAATTTATGTGATTGAATTCAGCACGGGAATCTACTAAATCTTCAAGAGACACATTTCAGGAGTTTAGTACAATTTTATCAAGAACTCTAATTTTAGAATCCTTGAAGGAAAATGTACAACGAATATAGCGGCAATGATGACTAAGAGGAAGTCCGATAATTTGCACTGCACTGCGCTTGTAGTTTTATTACAGGGATATGAAGAACCCATAATTAAGTCAAAGCTAGATTCGGTTTGCAGCAGAGAGGAATATGAGACTGTTTAGCATCTTCTTCCTAGATTATATGTGATTTATTCCAGCCTCAGCATTGACTCAGTAGCCTACGCATGTGAAACCAAAATACAAAGATTGAGAAAGTGTCAAGGATATCATTTTTCAGGTGTCATTTTTTATTCGTTCTTATGCCATGCATCATTCGAATGGCTCTATCAGAGCATGTGTTATTCTATGTAGCTTCACATGCTGCTCTCACAGAATCCTACATGTAAGTTGCATCACATTTCATGAAAGTGTTCTGTGGGACGCTACATATTTTAATAGAGATCGCAAATCATCTGAGCAACCAGCTTGAATTAGTTGCATGAAAGTATCACATAAACTCAGGTATAGAAAATAGTAAAACTCATCATGGTAAGTGCCATGAATCAATAGTTTCAATGAGTATGTTTCATCCTGTGAAATAAAAGTGAATAAAAATTGGACAAGCTGAAGATATTAACACATTAACGCTAGTGCAAACACGCCTGTTTTCCCGTGTCAGTGGTTGTGGTACATTAGCTTCCATGGCCACTGATCTCTTCAGCATTTCTGTCAACCCAGATTAGGTGATGATCAATGTACTCGTTTGGAGCACTGCTTAGAATTTCAGTCTGAGATTATTAAAATACCTGTAGATACTAGAATGTTAATTTTTTATCGCTTGTGTTAAAAGTTTTCTCCGCTTCCATTTGTTCCCGTTTGAACATTGTTTGATGAACTATGATGATTGGACAGGAAAAGCGCGTTTGCTAGATCCGAGCTATAGTTAGGATTTCAAAATACACCATCAAATGCCACGCAGAATAGAAAACTGAATGTTTTAAACAAATTATTTCTACGGATGCAGAGGAAAAGAGCCTGTATTGAGAACTCTTGTATCTTATGTTTACTAAATATTGCCTAGACAAACAGTTTGGCTTAAACAAAATATGGGCTGGAGGCGGTCGGTGTTCTCCCCTTTCCCACAGGGAATGCCGGTAATTAACGGCTGTACAGTAGGAAAACGAAGTTGTTCAAGACAAACGGAATCAGTAGAGTGCGAAATCCTCGCAGGCATTAAATCATCAATGGTGATGGCCTGTTACGCCCTTCTTCTTATTTGCATGTATCTCTCCAATTAAGAACTATGTCCTAGCGGGCTCCAGTCGAAGCGAAAGGAAAGTCAAGATGCTTTTTGTGTGCGACAAGAAGAAGCGGAGTTAGAGACCAATGTTATTGTTTTACGAGCGAAATCTGAATCGCATTCTCTACCATTTCGTTGTCGTATGCACGGGCATCTGTGCCCCATGCGTACTTACGGGAAAGGCCCGTGCTACTTTATAGGCGGGAGAGTTGGCGGGAAAGGGGCTTTCGCATTTAGGGAACCATGGACGAGAAGCCCACAACTCCCCAGTTGGCATTTAAATTCACACATTTGGTTTCTGTGCTGACACACAATGTCATTAAACGTATTTAATTTCTGTTTTGCGATCTTTAGTGCCGATTTTGAGTCAGTAGTGTGGTTGAATAATTAATCGTGTGGTACAGATATGAGGCTATGCAGTATGGGTGTTTGAGTGTACTTGTGAGATTATTGTACATCCTGGTGCAGGGCGGCTGGCAAGTTGGTGGCTTTGCTCAGAATTCACCAAATGGCCTTGCTGTGCCAAATTCTTTTATCAAAGCCATCTAAATATGTTGAACTTGTACATATGTCTAAGTGTGTCTGGATGAGCTCTTTCCTCTGTGGTTGTACACAGTACGTATTATCTTGTTCCTCAATCCGCAGGTTAACTCTAGCACGCACACAGTCACACACACACAGTCACACACACACACACATTTACGCTGAGTTCCGCTCCCGTTAAACTTACACTTACTGCAATATGAGTCAGATGTGCTCGGTGTGTGCGGGTTGTTTGGGGGCGACACCACACTGAAGGTACATATCTGTACCACTAATAATCATCGCTCACATACAAACTTTCCTGCATATTGGCGTAATGCATAATGTTTCCAAACTTGAGCGAAGGTTCTTTCGGCACATCCTAACCATGAGATCCCGCTGTGCCTCTCCAATAATAATTATGCATGCTTCTTCTCAATCTTTTCCCATACGTGATTCGGTTTGAGTCAGTTCAATTTTTATTCTTTATGAGATTCGGATCGTATTTGCTGCTTTAAAAAACTCCTGTTCTCCTCCGTAATTGTGCCTGTTACATCTCTGTTCCTTGTCGAAGCAAATCCGTCACGATGACGAAGTCTGGTGCAGTTGTTACTCTGTGCGGATATTTTCGTACAAGATTTGTGAGAATTCATTGTGAGCTGGATTGAATGTTTTTTTCTGTACTCTCTGATATTATATCAATTTCCCGTCCCCGTGGAGCCCATTTTTTCTTTAATACAAACTAGCAGTAGTAGTTGTACTCCAGACTGCTGTCATCATGTGAAGCATAGTGTTATTCTCGGTGTCATTTGCGTGAAAATTTCAATTCACTTGTGAAATGTTTGTGAGGGGAATACAAAAGTGCTCTCTGGATGTGTTCCATTACAAACTTTGTAAAGTTAAAGGTCAAATATGTGACAACTTTTCACACAATAGTAATAGCCCTGACCTAAAGTTCTACTTCATCATAATATTGATTGACAGGTACAAAGCGGGTATTAGTCTGTTGGGCATTATTTTCTAAGGGAACCATATGATATTCGGGTAGAACTCACTCAGACAGTGGAGGGGATTTTAAGAATATAAAGGAGGGAGCCAAAAACCATAGCATGTACTTCGGGTTAGAACTCTTATAGTAGAGACGAATAGTTTGAGCCCAAGAAAAGTAGCAGAGTGAGTAGGAAGGGGGACACTTGCCACTTAGTGCCTAATAAGATCATTTTGCTGTTTCAAGTATTTGCTATACGATGTAGAGGGGGATTTGCCTGACTACGGATCTGTCGTAAACGTTATTATGAGAGAATCCGAGAAAATCCCTCTTATTGACATGAAGTGAGAGCGTAAAATGCTTACATGAAATTTACAACATTGACTTGATACTTGATGACCGGATCCTGTTAGCCATAAAAACAGCCAACTCCTGCTTCTTTCCTCCGTCTCAATATGAAAGTAAAGTGATGAAAGAGCCTTAATGTATGGTATATTCATACAAAACACAAGAGCATTTAGAATACAGAGCATGAGCATTCTCTGACTGATCAGCTAGTAATGATCGAATCTAATAGACCTTTCTCTGTATTTTTTCCAAGCGTTACCAATCTTTATCCAGAAGAAGATACGATAACCAAAAGATGAAGGAGGAAACTGAAGATGTAAAGTGTCTGCAGTGTTTTATGAACATTTTATGGCAATTTTATTTTTACGCTGATCCTTGTCTTGAGACGCACTCCGATTGGGAATTGAAACCCGTTATTATCTAAAGAATTACCGCGAGTGAGAGCACTAAAGGCGTAGGTGTCGAGTGTAACATTACGGACGCATTAAGCTTTGGCATCCGGGGCATTTAGAGCACTGTAAATCATCCTCATACGATCTATCTTCATTGGCTAGATTGCAGTTAGAGGGTTTTCAGAGCGTAAACAAAGCAGGAAAGTGATTACATTTGCTCCTAGAATGTAGAGACCGAGGTTCGTACGTGTGACCACACGGTTGTGTTATAGAAATCCAAAGGAGAAATCACCAGACCAGCCCATAGCGCCCAGTTCTCATGCTTCATTTGATTTAATCCATTTATAACGCACCACCACCTGCATTACTGTAAATCCGCTCACATGGAAACGATTGGGTGGAGTATGTACTCTTAAAATATGGCGAAAATAAATAACTCACATCGCAGCAGCCTCCTCAAATTCATACCTTACAAGACACTCCCACATTTTGCATGGGAGAAATAAGTTTGTTTTCGTTCTGTCATGGTCACACGATTAAGCTAAAATTAATAAAAATGTTCATCCAAATACCTGCAAAGTCCGCATGGTCACTACTCAAGCTCAGGAATTCAAATAAGTATCGTGGACCACATAAGGGCAGTGAACTACCCAGAAGGAATTAGCAAATGAGAATTTAGAAGGTGAGGTTCGCAAGGCACGAGTAGATTCCATATTCTCCAGTATTCAGCTAGGCCAGATTGATATGAGAAACCTTACTAGTGCAGCAATAAAATTAGTTTGTGAGCATGTGTAAGTTGTTGAGCACAGGGGAGCAATAAGGTTAAGGAGTATCGTACGTGCTCCCATGGACATGTGCACATTTCGGCAAATTACTCGCTTTAGCCAATGCTGTCTCCGTCGCCTGTGTTCCACGTCTTTACTTCAGTCTAAGTTGTTGCCTCTTAAAAGCACGGGCCGGACAGATTCGTGTCTCAGATGCGCAGCAGGTCTTCGCTTTATACCTTCCTTTAACTTCAGTGCATTTCCGTCAATTACATTGGCTCCACCAACTCTGTTTTTAGGCTGAATTAAGGAAAGTTTGGTGTAGTGAATTCAAATTATCAGAGTTGCATACGGTGAAAACGTCTTTTTAATCAAAATTAAAACCTTTCTGTCAAATCTGAGTCTAGAGAACGAAAAGTTTTGCCTATCGTCGTGATGCGTGATTACGGAGGCATAGGATCAAGCTGTTAGCAAGAAACAACAGGCCTGGTTCTCATATGCTCAAAGGAACCACGACCAACGCTGAGATGCTTTAGGTTGTGCCGTGCCTTATCAAATGTCTAAGAGACTCGTGTTAAAATATTTTAGTGTATGCAGAGTAAGCATGCACACATACGGTAGCAATGACACCCGTTAAATGTGGAGCATAAAAGTGACAGAAAGTAAAAGGCTGCTGGTTAGCGAAATTGAGAGTGAGTGTTCAAATTTTTTGTGACACTTTTTTGCGTCCTGAGAGAGCTGCGTTGCGAAAAGCTCTGTGAAATCTTTCCTTTTTCCACTATCACCCATTTACTCTGGTGTTCTGTAATGCAAACTATGCGGCTTGAGAATTCATGACATTAGTGTTTCAATTCTCTCTTTCCTTCTGTAGTGCCTGGGAAAATAAGACAGACAAGCCTGATTGTTATATTGTTATCACTGGTTTGGGCACACAAGCCAAAATCTTCGCGCTGTTGTTCGAGTGAATAGATAGAGAGAGATTTTCAACACCAACCTCCCGCTATCTTGCTTCTATGTCATCCAAGAAACTAAGGAGAAGCTCTACCCGTCACAGAAGCTCCCGTCGACAAAAGTGTAATCTTGACTTCTGTCTCCTTTATCTGATTTACTATTCTTCACCACTCATTCTTAGTTTTGCTCTTGTCCTCAGTCTTGTGCCTCTTGTCGCCTGTCACACATGAGTGTCTATTGTGCAGCTTCGAGGCGTGGAGATACTACATTTTTTCCTTCCCATTTGTTTTTATTGTGATGATGAGAACGAATGTTACCAGCAATGACATGACTGCTACTTAAATTGATCCTTCTGCTCACTTCAATCGCTTTCTCTCCACCCCACGACCTCTTACATTCAGACCATTGGGGCAGTTTGCGTCTCGTAAAGTCTCATTTACGTTGTTTGTTACCTTAATTTATGCTTACAATGGCCCATAGTTACGCCTAAGATTCTAACTTTAATGGCTTTATCCTTTTGACATACTTCATTCCCTTGTGAATAGCATGGTTTTTGAAAGCGACTTTAAAAATCAAGGATTTCCGCAGCCATGAAAGAAACACAGACAATCCGAACTATTTGAATTGCTAAGCAGTATTAAACGCACATAAATCAGCCTGGACATGATTTTAAATTAGTAAATTTTCACGCAGTACTCATTTCTAAAATACATTTATTCTAACTGCTGACATAGGAAACCTTCACTGATTAACAAGTGAAAATAGCGGCAGATCCTAGCTTACGCTAGGACTGTAAACAATTATTACAGTGCTTACATAAGTATTTTCTTGTAGAAAGAGTGAATTTTTTTAATAGAATAAGAAAGATCTTAATATTCTTTATATTGATCTTTTTATTCAGGCGATGACGCGGATACTATTCCGTCTGCTCCTCCCATGGAGGTATTTGATTCCGTTACCGGCTACGAGACTATTTCATTCGATACAGGTAAGACCACAAACAGCTTGTGGTAATTTTACTGGTTATTCTATAACAGCATATTCTTCAGTTGTATTCTAATGCTCTTTACTGTTGTAGTTAGTTGCCCACCTCCTTCGCAATATGGCGATTTCGAATGGCTAGATCCATCAGAGCCAATGCTAAGTCCATGGACAGCACCAGGTCCAGACTGTACACTAATTCATAATATTCCACAGGTAAGGATTGGATTACTTTGCTATATACTTTCTTTTATCAGTCGCAACAAATGGATTTCTAAGGTTTCTTTTCTGGTCAAGGTTACCGAAGAGTTGGCCAGGACAGAACTGATGGGTTATGTGAAAAATCACTGTTGTTGGGGTGTGGGAGCAGCCAAGAATATGACGATAACTAGTTTTAGACCGACGACTTCATATCATGTAAGTGTTAGCATGCTAGTGCTTCCAGTGGGGGACCTAATTTAGTCCTCAATTTCAGTACGTGCTACACACATTCACCGAAAAGAGAGAGGTTAGGTGGGCTTGGTCACCGCACATAGGTGGTGAAATTGACGGTCCTGATCTCGGTACACCCCCGTCACCTTGGGAAATCTCCGCAACTCCTGCTAAACCATTTTGCAGTGAAGTAAAGCATTTAGAGGTGCGTAATCTTGGACTTTTGATTTATTACCAAATAATCCTTGATCATTAATACATAGCAATAGCCGGAGCAAGGAATCAATCATTTGGCACGGTCCTGTGGCAGTTGTGTAATTGAATAACTACTTGACAGGTGCCACACACAGCGACAGTAAAACCATGTCACCGCTGCAAGGGAGTAGGTACCCTGGCGTGCTCCAACTGTCATGGAAAAGGCTGGGTAAGTTAATGTGTGTTTTATTGTGTACATTCAGACTGTGATGATGTGTAGTAGGCACACAGAATTTTGTCTTGGCAGCACAATGAGTAGCAGCCTGCAAAAGATGGCTTTCTTCTGGTGCTGCCAAAATGTTGGCTGCTAAAAGTGGGTGTCTCCGGTCATAAGTCAGTGTGTCAGCATTAGTCAAAGTTGTGTATGGTTAACCTGACAATTATTCTATTGAACTTCAGACTCGTTGCCTCGCCTGTCACGGAGAGGGATTCGGTGCAGGATCCGAACGGGAAAGATGTATTGTCTGCGGGACTTTATCTCATGGACACGGGAGACAAGATTGCACCAGATGCTCTGCCAAGGGTCGGATAACTTGTTCCATTTGTGATGCTTATGGCCAGCTCAAATGCTTCATTCAAGTCACTGTTTCATGGTAACTATCATTGCGCCCTTCATCCGATAAATTACTAACGCTGACAGCATTTTCATCGTTATCGACATTTGAATTTCATTGTCGCAGAGGGAAACGGGAAAAATTACTTTCATAGCTTGTTAGTAATTATAGCTCAAAAACAGTAAAATGCGATTTAAATGTAATTACAATACCATACCACAGTTCAGTAGGCATATTTTCATTAATTGTTGTTACAAAATGATAGGGGAATCCCAATCGCACGCAATAGCAGGTGTAAGGTTAATGCTTAAGTGGATGTAGGTATTCTTTACTTAGCAACAAAAACATTCTCATAATGGCGTCTGGCGACAGAGTAATCAAAAACGTACTATATGACTTCAAAACTGTACCCGCTTCATCAGAAAATGAAGAACAATCAAGCAATCTGAATGGAGGTTGGAATCCTCTAGAAATATTGCGAAGGAGACGGCAAGGCCTTGCAATCAAAGACGACTCACCACTTTCCGCAGGACCACCTGATGTGAAAAAGACGATTGTGAAAGCCTTAATGTATTCGCCTGGGAGAAAGCCGCTAAATCTCTCAGAAGTTGCGGACTTTGTTCGTCGCTACAATACTCTCATCCACTGCGTATCATCTGATGAAATGATTTACAAAGCACTTTTCGAGCTCTGCTCCGAAAATGTTGTTCATAGGGTATGTAATAGCTGTGATAATTTTGACCTGGCATAAGACATCAATGTTACAACAGGTTATTGGAACTTGTACAAGTGACCTCCGGTATTGTCTTGCTGACCAACTGGATCAGTGCATGCTGGAGATGGAACTACAGGGTGACCCAATCACTGAGGATTTTCATGCTCCTCCACCAGATCCATCACTGAAATCGCACTCGGTTAAATTTATTAGATACCCTTTCAAAGCGCCTTCAATCAGGACGAACGAAAATTCCGCTGGAGACTTTTTCAATCCACCACATTGCCCTTGTATCCCGATGAAAAATGAAATGATTCTGGAGAGCTTCGGGGCCCGAGCAGGACTGCCAAAGATGTTTGATGGGCTTCAAAGGCCTAATACTCCCAGTATCGGTGCATTGTTGAATCAAAGGGTGAGCAGATTTATCGAACCTGGGGGTGGAGGTGGCAGTGGTGACGATACCAATGAGAACAAAGAGCCAAGCCTGTGGTGTATTCCCGGCAATATGAAGCTTAGGGAAGCACCTATACAGTTCTGCACTGGAAATTCTATTTCCGATCGGCTAACACAAAGGAATGTTACCAATTTAGCAAGGCTTGAGAGATGCTCTGAGGCCACTCGGAACAAGGCGGCAGTTTTTTGCGAACCTACTACTACTGAGAGCTGTCTTGGAAGCAGCTCTGCAAAGAATCTGGATTTCCTGAGGGAAATCACTGATATCATTCATAGATATGAGAACAGCCTACCGGCGCAACCTAGCACTAGCTTTGGTTGATTTAGTGAAGTTGCCACAACGTGGAACTTGAGAGTTGCACAAATCTTCGCATGAGTTGGTGCGTGCAGTGTACGGGGCATTTGTAGACTTTCATAGTGGTGTTTCGCTTCCATGTTGTCAGTAGTTTGGGATTTCTGTTAATATTGGTCATGAGTAAATTTATGTAGCTTGAATCCAGCATTAAAATCGAATGTTCAATGGTCTTCGGTATTCCCCACTGTTACTTCGTCCTCGTCATAAACTGACTTGTAAACTTGTAATCTAGGGCAACGGGGATGTATTGAAAAACGTGTGGAAGGAAATGTCTTATTCGAGTTTACCTTCCTTGACAAGTTGTCATACTAATTATTAATTTGTAAATGTCTAATTGCTCAGACGCGACCAGACTCACTAATCACTGTAATTTCCTCGTCTATCTCGGTTTTTTCAGGAAAGTTGTGACTGGTGAGCACGTTGTAGGAGGGGAGGATTTGCCCCCAGACTTGATCCGACAAGTTGAGGGTCAAGTAGGACTTGAAGAGACTGGAATCCGCTTAGCACCGTTACCTTCAGATATTATTCCGGACGAAACGCTTGCCATGGCTTCAGCCCAACTGATTCAAGAGCACCTTGAGACTAGCTCAGATAGCTTAATACTTGCCCAGGTAAGTGACTTCATTGAAATGAAACGCTGGGAAATTAATGCATAATTGTGATAGCTATTAACCTTTGACCGGTTTTCATGTAAGTAATTCTTGTCATGAGTTAGGTGTAAATTTCTATTTCCTCTGTGGGCAAAATTGCTGTAAGCGTCATAGTATTGCTGTTTACATGTTGAAGAGGAGCGCAAGAAGAATTTTCGCCAAAAACTATAATTATTATTATGAATATGCCTGACGTATTACTCCGTCATGAATTTGTTATATCTTGTCACTTAATAACTCCAACTGGCTGTTGGATTTTACTGATCTCGTCAGTCAATCAAGAAGCTTGCGTCAAAAATGTGAAAAATGACGTCGTATTTTTTTCTCTGCTATTGATTCTCACAGAGGCACCAAGTTCGCATCGTTCCCATCACAGCTATTGGATATCAGTGGAAAGGACATGTGGGGAACTACTACATTTACGGCTTAGAAAAGCGAGTATTTACGTCAGACTATCCGCAGACCTGTTGTTGCGGTTGTAACATTTTGTGATTTCCAGCCTTTTGTAAACTTGACTATGGTAGAAGGTGATATGCATTGGAAAAAGCCATTATTGATACCAATATCATCCTAATGTGTTTATTCACATTTCCCATAAACTTTTATTTGTATCGTGGAACAATAGTTTGTTACGTCTGTTTGCTATTATTGGCCTTTGCGAACGAAACTTTTTGTACGAGAACAAACTATGTAATGTATGTGTTTGTGATGCAAAAATATAGTTGAAAACTGGTAAATGACCTTATAGAAACTTTTCATTCGATCCGTGTACTCTCTATAGAGCATAGCACAGCCCTGAATTGAAGCCGGATGTTTGAAAAAATTGAACCAAAACTTGTCAAATAGTGTCCCACATTTGTTTGACAACATACCCATACAATTGACATCGGTTTCAGCACTTTGAAAATTACTCCAGCTGTGAAAACATCTCGGATTCGCCTAAAATATGCCAATGAAGAATTATGCCGTTGCCTTACTCGGATGACCGCCTTCAAACTGTGTTATATCAAGAAAGAGATTGAGAGGGTGATGTATCAATATCAACTCAAGCTCTTGAAAATTACAATTGCGATGCCTAAGGGGCTTTAAAAGAATTTGAGTTTTAAAAGTTTTTACATTTACTCCTCGTTGAAAGTGAACAAGGTAACGAAATCGGGGAAATGTATTAAACTGAACAATTCATTGAATTGCTCAGTTTAATACATTGCTTCATGCGCAAATTGAAGTGTTTTCATGTGGCCATATTTAAATGTTTCAATACAAGAGCTCATTTCGACCAGTCCTGTGGACCCACAGAAGTAAACGGAACACAACACTAAAAGGCACAAAACTGATTATGAGTTCTGACTTTCTCCTCAGACAGTTTAATCATACTTAGGCTGGCTCGGCTCATTTGGATTCAAGTTGGACTTCGGACCTCGGTACGAAGTTCACGGCAAACGCGACTGACCGGTCTTGTGGTGTTAATGATAACAAACTACCGTACACATACAAGAAGGGTCTTAAACTGGTGAAAAGTAGTAAAGGTACAGCTGAAAATAGATTATTACCCTCTATTTAAAGGACATCATGTACAAGCTCAAAGCTACCTGGTAACAGCAATAGTACTTGGAAATACACTTGGAAATAAGTCTGACATTTTTCCTCTACAGGACAATATCACCTCCAAAACTATTTCCACCGTGGATTTCATTTTACGAGTAGTGGCAGGTTGTAAGAAATTTGCTTGAGCGTAGGGTGCTGTCCATGCCGAGTTTATGGACGTCATATTGTTCATGATCCTCCCTTTACGCCTTGTTTCAGATTCTATTATTGTTTCCTTACTCCTTTACAATGCCATCGCTGTCGTCAGTTCCAATGTTCACTAGAATTCTCTGTAAATTTATCACGAAAAAGACAATAAACATAAGTGTCACCAAAATGTAAATTTTCTTGGCTATCATGAGATGGCTAAGGAGCCTGTTCCACCGAAATACAAGCTACCAAAGATACTTTGATTCATCACTGGAATAAGCGTACATAAGGAAAACACCTTTCTGAAGCATTGATGCCATATGAGGTGAGAGTGATACAGAAGAATTCGTACCCAGTGAACTTTAGGTTAAAAATAATTCTTTTTATTATGACGCGCAAATCATTAGACAACTTCCTGATAAAGTGAATGACGCAATTCATTTACTGGTGCATTTATGAGGTCTTGTCCCTTCTCTAACCACTAAAAGCTTCATGCTGCTGATATTTCCAATGCAAACACGTATTTTTACTGTGTATGAAACAGCATGAGCACTGTCTTTGATTAGAATCGCATGCTTCTATTCTATTCACAATGATCACAAGTAGTGTGTGTGGATTTAGACCTTCCTACACCAAGTAGTCATTGTGTTGTGTGGATCTGAGTTATTTCCTAATTGAAACATAGTTCAAATATTTGTTTACATCGTGGAGAACTCATTAAATGATTTACCCTCAAGTGAAATAACGGGAATATATAATTTCATTATTACTTGAGGGATACTACAGTGATTTTTGAAATGTTAATAATAATGTGACAGCAGGTCAAAGTTTCTCGCTCAGTGCTATTTTTCAGTTCCTGTCACACATGAATGGTGCTGCTCTTGCACCCTTCCATGCAGCAGGGCGAACACGTATGACGACAATAAGATGGTTACTATACTGTTTTAGTACGAGGCGATTATTGCCATTTCTCTTTATGCTAGCCTTAATTTCGAGAAAAGTAAATATCAGCCACGTCATTAGGTACGAAGGCGTTTACGCGTGTATACATGATAATTGGATCCTCGGAAGTCACGAGGTGTCACACCCAATGGCCGATGTGTGCATGGCTAACGGTAAAATTCTATGTTCACAAATACAACTGTCTCTAAAAACTCATTCAGGCAAACACAAAGGTGAGCACATCGCTTGCTCGATGGAATGCAGAACAAATTCAATAACTACAATCCTATCTTTAATTGACACAGAGACATTGCTATTGCATTTCATTGGAGCAGTGCGTGGTATTGCTTACTGAAGAAATGAGTTCAATGCAATCGCTAAATAAGGCCATACGACTGCAGAGCAGAATGCACTGAGTGCATGTACTGTAAGACATTACATCAGAGACTAATTTCTTAGCATTGAGCAACTACCAGTTACGTACTCCTGTATGCACTCACGTGCTACCAAGTTGGGTTTGCAAATAAGAGCTTGAAATGAGAGAATATGATATGCACGTTGGATTCGTTCAGCAAACTGTCTATAGATTTTGAATCTGGAATGCTTTCATGTCCTCTGGGCGTTAAATCTCGTGTTACTATGTTGTCCTGAAGTACATGTGTACTTGACATAACGAAGCACAGAGCGACCACAAACATATGCTTCAAAAATGTACACACGCCCTTGCACTACAAGATATTAGACGCGATAGCTCAGTTTTCTGTAAACTGCTGATAACTGGCTTTCTCAGGACTGAAATGTATCATCACTACCACCTCATAATTTCAAATGCTGGACCATTGGAAATTTTCTAAATAATTCAAGGAACAACTGTTTGTACAAGATTTTCCATAACGACTTCGTGTTGTCTAATACACGGTTTGCCAGAAACAAATTAACCTAGTTGGTATTACCCTGCTGATTGCCATATTAAGAATCACTAATGTGGTGGTAAATGGAAGGGAAGCCAATGTAGAGTGAAGCATCCATGATTGTATTTATGTGAGGACTTACCATTGACGTGCATTATTAGGAATGCGTTTATGTGCGTCAGTGTTTGTGAGTGTGTGTTTGCATAACAGCTAAAGTTGAGGCTGAGGCATATTTATTATTTTCCATTGTCTTGAAGTTTTAATATTTTCAGATCGTATCACTGGCATACTTTATTTCCTTTTAAAGTGTTCAAATTAAAGATACACTTGAATGCATGCCTTGGGACTTAAACAATTATTATTCGAGGCAAGGCGCCTACATGTAAATTGTCGTTCCATCCTCAGTTTCTGGCAACGGGGCAAATTACACAAAAACATCGGTAACTGTCTACTCCACGGGAGGATAACGCTCCCATCAATGATTACCTTCGCATTTGTGCAATAGACAACATTAAGTAGATTGCCAGGATAATAATCCAGCGGAATAGCATTATCTTTGACGAGCAGAAGACAGCACATGTCTTCTGTCTTCCTAATGGTGTCAAACAATGCAAGTGTGTTCGTGTAAACGCGAGCGAACACTAGAAAGAATTATCTAACATGTCAACACCACCCAACTGGGCAAAGTCTACTTCCAAAGTACCTAAGTTAAAACTACTTCGGGTTTCAGATAAGATTTTTGGAGAAAAGGAGGGGCATAAGTGATAGAAATATTGAACTGTCTGACAGGAGTTAATTACACCACAGCTTGCACTGTTTAATAGTGTCAAGTTTTCCCCTATATCGTCAGTTCCGTGGCCGCGTTCCTTATTAAAATGTCTCGCTCCGGCTATCACCCAGTGAACATGAATATCCAGTGTAATCAGCGCATCTTCCCCCTCCATTTATAATGTCATATGCCGAACTGGCTGGAACGGCTTCTTCGAAGAGATGAACAAAGAAACTCTGAAAGATGTTGCTAAATACTTTGAAAACAATCATGACATATTTTATCTTTTGCACCTTATTCACAGTACGCTTCCATATCCTTTAGTAAACAACAGAACTGTTTTACGCAAAGGAAATCATGAGTAGGAGAGTATAATATCATTAGTTTTATTGAGCATGTGTTTCGAAATCAGCGGTGATCTTGCGTGCATTTCAACATCGTCATTTGTTACTTTCCATTGTCGGCGTGTGGAATGACACCGAGGGAGAATCAATGGAGGCCTTTTGTTTGCCATTTGAGAGACATAAATGAGCTGAATATGCAGTAGAAGGCGTTAAAAGTTGCTAAGTAGTATTTGCGCATGACTTTGCTTTTCTTGGACAAAATTTGTTTTACAAATTGTCTAGACCTTTGTATGAACTATCATGTACATATGCTGTGATTGTTTTGTAGCTGCGCTAGGACCATAGTCATGACTTCTTACGAACCTCCTTCCACCGCACATCCCAGCAGCTTTCTATAGTTTTCAATGTTTGAAAGTCAACTCGTCGCGTGGCAAATTGATATGGGATAGCAATCACACAAAATGAGAATGTCATAATTGCAAGTGTGCTCGTATTTAAATACCTACCATGCATTGTTGCTCCACGTGGAGTTTATGTGACCATTAGCACGATTCTAAGGGATCCGTAGTTTTTACTCAGCTGACGTTAATCATCATCAGCGTTTTAAAGCGCGGTGTGTGATAGTGTATACAGTTGTTAGTACGCGGATGTGGGACAGACGTGAGCATGGAGAGCATGACTTTAATGTAGATGCCTCATGTGAGTATACAGTTATTACAAGGATAAAAACGATGCCAATGTGTCGGTCAAATCAAAAGGAGCATAAATTGGCTTAAGCTGATTCTATAAACCTTTTTTTTATTGGAACGATTCAGAATATTTCACAATCATAATACAATTTACTCTGTAGCAATGACGATTAGATTTTCATTTAATGCTAACAATGTAACAGCTCGTGGGAGTTTTCCTCTCGAGCACGTAAAACTAGCAGCGCAATACACGCAAGTAAGCCAGGGCATCACAACAGACGTCAGACGAAAAGCCATGTTCGTGGTAACTGTCGTAATCATAATTTAATATCCAATTTGACATAATAGCAAGCAAGGGCGAAAGTGTTGGCCTTCTTCTTTTCGCATTCGAACACGGATCCAGTGAATGATCACTTGTGTGCGCACAAAGCTCTGGTTAGCACATGAAATAAACGTCCTCGTGAATTACTTCTTACTCTCATAAATTATTTTATGCCTCCATGTGAATTCATTGCCCGTACATACTGTTCCTATGCGCGTAGTTTACTATTCATGTGCATCAAATGATTAGTCAATGACACTGCACTCGCTTATGATGGCTGAGCTAGAATTCCAACACATGAGATCGTCGCTGTTTGGAATTTTCAACGACTATATTTAGTGATTCTATTAAAAATAGCTGTGGAAAGTCGGGGAAGATTAGTCTTCAGGAAGGGCCACAGTGACTTCAAATTAAAGACTTGACATAAAACGATCACCCTTTACTTTACATTTCAATTTGAGGTCACAAAGTTCTTAGAACTGAGTCTGCCATCGGTGCCTCAATAAATATCGGCCACCCAAGGGTTTGAGAATTTGCTATTTTTGAATGTAGAGTTTTTAAAACCTTCCAGCTAAGCTGTCCTTTGTCTCCTTAAGTTTTAGCATGCAATTAGGGTAGCAACATGTTTCCAAAGAAAACTGCAGATGGCGCATGTGGCTCATCAATGTGCCTGCAAGCCAATGCGGTGGCATTAATTATGCTATAGCTCTCGCATCTACTGAGGCCTAAACCTTGTCAGGGTCATTGGTACATAATAAAGTTTTTCGTCTCTTTTCATAGACAAATTTTCCCCAGGGCACAGACCATGACACCTGTACCCTTGAGCTAGTGGCCCTGGCAAAGGGTTCAACCGCGTTGCCGATAGCCATATAGTCGGGGAATGCTACGGCAATTAGAGGAGTTTTGTGATAATTACAGACGTTAGGATTTAAAATAGGAGTGTGGACTTTGACGACTTTGCCTCACAAGCAGACAGAGTAAATAGCCTCGTTACCGAATTACTTAGCAACTATATGGACCGTATGATTGATGACAGCACATTAAGATGCCTGGAAAAACATCATCATTATTTTCATGACGGTCCTCACCATGACACAGTGTGGCACGTAGGGAACTCGTTATCATGAGCAGTACAAAAGCATGAGAGGACTTCCTATCCAGCCCTTCACCACCTCAATTAGCCATCATGCCGCAGTTTTAATCTACTGTGGACTTAGTCAGCCTAATGGATCTCATCTCATATAGTAGAGAATCATATGTGTGCACTGAGAAGCTGATGTGGAGCACTTGTGTACATTTACATTATGTAAATGCCACGAAAGCTAATATGAATCGGGGTCATTGTGTAGGGGCTGGCGCTCCATTCGTATGGAGACAGTGTGATTAACCATTCAAGTAATTTCGATATTTTCCGGTTACATCGAGCTCCGCACATACATGCATACATTAAGCATATTATGTCCTTTCATTCCTCCCATCCCATTCGCTTATCATATCAATAATGAACCTGAAAACAGGAAAGATTTGGTTTGAAGTGAGAGCGTATAATTATACTCATAGAATGCCTTGAAATCCAATGTTTGTTTGTCCCTTCTCTCTCTCTCTCTCTTTCTTGACTTCTTAATGTTCCATCCAAATGCTAATTTGCCCCGTAAATTTGTTGCTGGTCGATTGGAATTCCGTTGATTAGCATCGTCCCTCCATAGTAAAATCCATATCTTTCAATTGCCATATCAACGGCCTTAGTCTCATTTTAATGGGACACTAGAGTCAAAAGGAAATAGTTTGCGAGGGCTTCATAATGAAAAGGGAGATAGATAAATGACGTTTCTCACCCATAGTTACTCTCCGACGCTTCGTGCATGAAGTCTTAGTTGAGTTAGAGGGGAGCGGAATTGACTGAAATGATGGAAGGAGTAGGTTATTATTTGTGTGTTCCACATCACAAAAATTAATGTATTGATGAAAACACTCAAGAAGAGGGGTTTGGACCGCAGTCTAATGGCCTCACCACCCAAGATAAGGCTACATTAGATCTGTCGGCGTGCGTTTGTTACTGTAGACAGGGAGACCTTATCAGCCTGTCGAGCCCTTTTCCCGCTCAAGGTATACGCTGTGGTTCCTGCTTCTGGAACAATGTAAGACTCACATCAACGAAGCATAACCATGAGGAAGCAAGCAACCGTGTCTGCTTTTAGTAACTTCCTCGTCTACGGCATAAATTCGAAGCATTAGGGAATAACCATGATTCAAGTAGACAAATGAATGAAATCTCAAAACGGAAACAATCAATCATTTACATCGCTTACCTCTGAGATCATCATTTACAACTGCATTTTGCTATATCTCCCCAGCTCCCCGACTCACACACGAACTCATATGAGGGATGAGGAGGCACGGGAATCCGGATGAAATCATTGCTTCACTGCTTTCATTTTCCTTGCTGACAACTATTACTCTTGTTACCGTTATAAATTTTATCACGCCTTCTGTAAGACCAAATTACTTTGTTGTCAACATGATGCAAAGTGTGATGATTAGTCCGCTTTTTATCTAGAACACCCACCACGATTCGTGAAGGCGATTGCGAGCGAGACTGTTTGTGTGTGTTCGTTGTGGTCTCAATGTAATGTAATGCAGTTCATCATATTGAGGTTGCTGAAGATGACGAGTGCTCGGCTATGTATAATACTCACAGTCTGAATATCGTGCACCGATATTGTCGGCAATGATTGAAATTCTATCTGAAGCTCTCAACGTGCTCGAGATGAAGCAAGCTTTATCTACTAGTTCATCGCTACTCTGAATGAAATCATGAAATCAATATGTGCATGAATTTGCACCTATCATGTCCCTAATATTCCATTACTTATTATTTTTTATAATTTAATTGACACATGAGAACTAGAGAGTTTTCAAATTTTATTCTAACTGAACTGCATGTATTTTAATTTATTTTGTACTCAGTTTTATGATTTGTTTGGGAAGTTATGAAAATTTCAGTAAAGCTAAGTAGAAGGCATCGTGGAATTGTGTTATTCATTTTGCTGCAGTGAACGGCGAGCTTTAGCGATTACTCATTTTTACGCATTACTGGAGATATGTGATGATTAGAAGCGGGATTGACAGCTACAATGGAGTAAGAGAGTATGTTAACAGTTTCAACACTTGCACGTGAATCATTCCTCGTACAGCCTAAGAATTTTGGTACACGGAGGGTTTGTGTCTGTGTGTGCAGTGCATGTACAAGAATAAGACGTGTTTTGATCATGATTAATCTAGAGGTAACATGTGGGGTTGAAGGAGCTTAATAATAATCACTGACGCCTACATTCTTCTGTCCTTGCGTGGTATTAGTAGAACTGCATTCAAGCATTTGCAGCATACCAATCCAATAATTGACTTTGTAATTGACTGCTGCACTGCTCCTGTTGGATGGAAGGTAGGATCTTTCTCTCTCTCTCTCTATCTCTGTCTCTATGTATATGTCTACAAATCCATGGCAAGTCGATCTGGGCTGAAGAGGAGGTAGAAATTTGTACACGAGTCGAGTGGCAGACGTGCATAAAAAATAAGCGGGAATGTAAGCTGATGCACAATGAAGGGAAGCATGTGCATCAAGACTAGACGAACAAAAACAAATGTCGATGCATGTGTGTGCTTGAGTGTATGCTATGCATGAGTGTGGAGAAAGAGAAGATGCACAGGAAAAAATGTACCCCGTCCGCTTTGCTACTATTACTACGATACTCCTACTACTACAACTGCACTATTACTGCCATCGCTGAGCAGTTCACACTCTCTGCCACTCTATTAAGTAGCGTAGGTCCCTGCTACAAGTTTCTTTGGTCTGGAGAGTTCAAAAATCTCTGTCTCCTCCTATATGAGAGGTAAATAGCTTACCACAACGGCAGAGTAAACGCCGTAGTATGCACTATGTTATGTTATTTTGACGCTAAAGCACCGACAACGCTGTCTGTATCTTGTGAGCATAATAACACGCGTAAGTCTATCTGCGTGAATGCCAAAGAACAAGTCACATAGCCAGGTGGATGTTACATATTTGCTCACATACATGCAACCAGGCAGACATGCTCACTTGGCTTAACACATACACAACACGCACACATACTATTAGACAGAAATTCTTTCGTGGTCTTCAGGGGAGAAGATCATACCTTGAGGCATAAAAAGGAGGCAGAAAAAATAACCATGGTAAAAGGCTTATAGCGAAAGGGTTCTCTTCTCAAACATACATAGGCTGATGTGAACGAACGTTCTCAAATCTGAGTAAAAATCTTACATTTCGTCTCCCAACACATACGAGAGCGCACCAAATTTTTATGTCCATATTTTCCTTCTCTCTCTCTCTCTCTCTCTCTCTCTCTCTCTCTCTCTCTCTCACTCACACACCAACGTCTCGTCTCCGCCGTGGAGACACATCTCACATACCACCTTTTTTCCGAGCTGATACTCGATCACGCTTGTATTTTACATAATTCTCTCATTCCTCTCGTTTACGCCCGTTGCGTATATCCTTCGACAAAGCTGCGTCTGTTTTCTTCTGAATGTTGTCGTTACTTCAGCACCGTCTTCTGCTTGATAACACCCAGCCTCAACCGAATGCTTAATGTTTTAGAAATCAACGGCATGCTTGTTACCCCCTTCATCCAAATTATTCATCAATTTGCTAAGACAGTTCCTCATGTGTACTTTCTTCTGTACAGCAGAACAGCGATGCATATCGGAAGAAATATTATTAGCCAGGGAATTTCTACAGGTTCCACAACGGTGCTACTAATATCGTAGTCTGATCATGAGGAAAGATTATGGTACTTTTCCAGTTATGCAATCGACAGAATTGCTTGTGGCCACGTGCAGCAAGGTCGCGGTACATACGATCCCTGCTTATTAACGAGCACATGCCGTCAATGACGACAGAAGGTAAACATTTGCCACATTTTTAAGTTTAGAAAAGGTAGACACATGTTCAATTCATGTTACAATTGGAGCTATTTAAAGGAAAACAATAGGAAGAATGCTACTAGTAAGGCACCAGGACTGAAAAGGGTACATTTGTGCCTGATAGTGAAGTACATACGATGACGCGGTGTATTGAAAAGTTGAAATCGAGGATGGGAAAAAATGTGAAAGCTAGCTGGAACTGCTTGAAGAGACAGAAAATTTCCTTGCATCTTGAGCCGGATCGTCTCCAACTGAGCATGGGGCTATGTAAGCTTTACAATAGAGCTTGAGATACAATTGAGACGAGTTGTAAGTTCTGAAAAAGTCGGAGAGAAATAAAGAGGATAGCCGAGTGGGCGGGCGAAGGATTGAGGAGCGATGATGCAGGAATCTGCTCTTTTCTCAGCAGCATTCAGGCTCAGAGTAAAGCAGCCACTGCAATGTAATGTAAAAGAAAGATGTGTGTACCACGGAATTTTTTTCATCCTGAACCTCTTTTATGAATAAAATGCTGCTGGTACGTAAACGAACTTGGAGGTTGTGTGTGTGTATGTGTGTGTGTGCGCGCGTGTGTGTGGGGAAGCTATGGAAAAAATCTGGTCTTCCTTCTCTTCAGGGGTGTATGGCATTTTCTGTGATCTCCCTCAAGTTCTTTGGCTTGGAAAAGACCTTGGAGGTTCATCGACGGCGGGCAGAAAGCTGGAGTAGAGAGAGAGTGAGTTCATGTGGATAACAATATACATAATGTACACTAATGTGTGCCTAAGTGAAGTACAATGGACTTTCGTAGTGGTACTTTACGTACATATGCAAATGCCAACGAGCCACGAGGAGGTGGAGAGTCCTTATGTACACAAACATACTTCTGCTTATCTCTCCTTGTGTGTGCATACGTGTCTCCAGCCCAGCTGTGTATCCAGGATGGTGTTAATACACTTATTATGATTATTAATCATCCTCCCTTATAGCATAACAATCTATATAACACATATATAAATCTACTCGTCTACCAACCCATACAATAGTACCTCAAGACAGAGTTAGTGAAGCCTTAGAACAGACCAACTCCACGCTTCAGATTCCATCCACATCCTCCAGCACACACACGTGTGAGTCTGTTTGTGGCAAGTATATACATGGAATACACACTGCTGCCTACTCTCAAGCTTCGTTTTACTACCACACAAACTACACTACATCCGTTACTGACCCCTGTATTCTCATTGAGATCCTCCTCTGAAAGCCTGAAACAATAATCGTCGTGCATATGCAGGCGCTCAACCAGACACACATCCACTCATCATTACCATCATCATCTTCATCCTCCCTTCCTTCATGTGCTTCAGCTCCTTTACCAAGCTGACATGAAAAGCCTTTAGAAAATCCATGTGTGAGGCCACCGTTCCCATAAGTAGATCCACTCTTGCTTTACTTTACCTCTAGGTGGAGCAACCTGGCTTAAAATCTGGCCACAATGTTTACATTGACGTCGCCCACACAAACAAACTCTTTTCCTTTGCTCCCTCATATCCTCATCTATAGTCCTTAGAGTTTCCTCTCTCTGTCTGTCTGTCTGTATCTCTCTCTCTCTCTTCCCACTCCACCGTGTATAATCACATCTTGTCCTCTGCATGTGTCAAGGAACTGCAGTCTTGCTTAAGACTCTGAGAGAAGGAGGAAGATATCCCAAAAATCTTATTTCAACTCTATTCAACCCGCCCAGCATGGGTCCATAGCATACATTTCAATAAGAATGAGAACTAAACAAATTATTTATTCCTCCACGGTCAAGAGGAGGTTGTCACATATGGAGAATTTATGCACCATGTCCGACCGATAGGGTTCATCTCCAATCTTTCTCACACACACACACAAACATTACACACTCACACACATACAATCCATGTTAAAATGATCAAGTTTGTGAGTACATCCACCGTGTCCCTGCGAGTGATCACACTAGGAGGAAGAAAAAGTTTTCTGTCCCAGCTCAAAATGAAGCATGTGTGAGTGAATCACATTTTGGAGTTGGTTGTGAATGCAAGCTATGAAAAAGTAAAGTTTAGCAGAGAAGGAGAGAGAGGATGATGATGGGGGGAGAAATTCTAAGCTCTAAAAGGATCGAGTATCCTTTCCACAGAGTCTCTGTATATGTGGAAGAGAGTTGAAAACATCGTTTGCAAGAGCGAGAGAGGCACATACAGACACACACACATACTCTACTACTACTACTACTACGACGATGACTACTACTACTACAACTACAAACTACTACGATGAGAGAGAGCTAAGAGAGCGTGTGTATGTCTGAGGGAGAGAGAGAGAGAGAGAGAGAGAGAGAGAGAGAGAGAGCAGCCGCGTGTATTTTCAATGGGCTTTGCTCGTCCCCTCAGCCCGCCACTCATTCCATTGGTTCTTCATACAATCCACGGAATCCCATATATCTTCACCAAGCGTTCTTCCCTCAAGAAAATTCAAAGGGAGCAGAGAGAAACCGAAGTGCAGCCTCTCTACTCTCACCGTCAACTAGTTCTATGTCTGCTACATTATAAAAGCTGAACTATACAAGATTTGAAAATTTTACAAAGACGACTAGAAAGAGCATAAAATTTTGAGTTTTTCCAAGGGAGCTTGGAGGGGTTGAAGGGAGTTCGGGCCCTTGGCACGCGTCCCGCCAGACGAGGAGGGGCACAGTTGTGGAGGTAATTACGCGAGGAGAGTACAGCGTACTGTGGTACGAAACGGTCGGTCAATGTCCAAGTGCAAAGCCTTCGTAGTAAAGCAGCATTTGGTACAGGTTCCCCACTCAGTTGACATTTAGCTGTTGTACGGGAAGGGCACGCTAGTTATTTTTTCCATTCGCCTCACATTGCCGTGGAAAGCGTACACGTTGTTTAAAGTCCTGTACACACTTGGCCGTTGTTTTTTGGACTTAGTCTCTCCCATACTCTCCTCCTGGTTCAAAGGGAAGGGAGCACTGCTGGAACTGGTCCATTCTCATCAAGGGTCTCACAGTAGTTCGTCTTGTTGTTGTTAGCTCCGCTGTGTCTTTTCCTGGAAAGTGGAACTTGTGTGAAAGGGGAAGGGGACACACATTCAGATTGTGCGAGTTAATAAATTTATCCCTTGCTCACCAACATATAGTGGAGACGTTGTGGTTTTGTACTCATTTCAAGTTGTTGTTAGAATTTTTGGAGAGAGAAAAAAAAACTGTGAGTAGAGGAAATTTGATTGGAAAGAAAGAAACACTTATATATCTCGTTCGCATTATTATTATTATACTGTTGTTGTTATCATCATCATCATCATCATCATCATCAACCATTCGTTTGATAATAACGGAGCTCGACTGACTGGTCAAGACTGATTTGGCAATAATAAGCTTTTTGGAGGGATTGATTTGTGGATGGTGAGACAATTCTGTATTTTGGTGGAATTGCTTAAGGACATTGTCCTCGTCTTCGCGTGCTGAATCTTGTGAAGTAGTAGCAGATTTGGAATCTGTGCCGTTGCGAACTGAGTGTAAACATTGCTGACTTTGAGGTGTTCTACTGTCTCACTTCAGTTCTGTCATTGAACATATATTGATTAGCTATCTTGGGAAGGCAGGCGTCAAGAGTGCTGCTCTTTGGGATTCCCACAATAATCACCAGCTAATGATTATCTTTGACACATTAGTCAAGTGAATGAATGGTAATTGGAATTACCTTTTTTTTTCAAGTGCTCCATCATCATCATTCTCATTTACAAGTTGGGAATATATCTGCTGGAGCTTCTGAACTGACTTAGCCAGTCACGCTTTCGCCTCACACGCTCACCCTCACACTCATACAAGAACTCATCCCACAGTGATTGTTATTGTTGTTGCGAAATCATACAAACAGTATTGTGCTATCTCATCTCATCAGCTGTTTCTACTTTTCGACGAATTCGAATGAAGCACCCAGTCGCATCTAGAGGTACCACACGACTGTTTATTATTTCTACCAAAGCAGTAAATTCAAGTGAAAGCAACTGTTGTCGTTATTCCAACTGCTGCGTGGTGAACTGTCGCAATTGCGGGATTCATCATCTGTGACAGTGATCGTCAGAGTTTGATTTAGTGTTCAGATCTTATCAGATATACAAGTCTGAGGGATTTATGTGTGCGTTTAACTACAATGAGGAAATGATATCACCGAGAATTCCAGATAGTGCAAGTGCAACATCGCAGATGTCAAACGGAATTTCCGACTTTCTAAGTACAAATAATAATAATAATAACAACACCAACAACAACAACAACAACAACAACAACAATAATAATAATAATAATAATAATAATACTGATAACAATATAGGATTCAATTTAATGGATAAGGATAATAAAATTGGAGGTATGAAGCATTACACTTTAAATTCTTAGTAATATATCAATCTGACTCATATCCTGTACACAAGTTCGTTAGAAGAAACCAGGCAGTAATGTTCCAGGGAAAAACTTTATCAGTATAGATGCCAGATGCGGTTACTGCGAAGGAAAAGTGAATGAATTGCTGAGAAGGATACAAATATTCTAGTAGAGAGTAACAAAAGGGCGTTAAACATTATTAGGTGTTACACTATCCTGGGTAACGTGCAATCGCTTGTCATCAGAAACGCTTCCTTAAATCACAGCGGTCAAATTTTTGCTCTTTAAAGTCCTGTGTAGAAACCATGAAGTGTAAAGTGTAATGTAGTATTTGGCAGATTATCTTGGGAAAGAATCTTGAAAAGAGTTATATACAGTTAGGATTGCAGCAAGTGCAGTGGCTGATGTAAACAAGTAGTAATGTGGTTGGATGGATTAGAAACTTGTTTGGTATCCCTCCGATTTCAGTTTTGATTCCACTCTCATATCATAATAGTGTAAAAACAAAACCAAAGGTTCCGTCACACTGCGAGCGAGAACATATGGAAGGGTGACACTAACAAATTAGGAAACCTTAGGATTGCTAGGAAAGTCTTGCTTTGCTGCCTACTACTGTTTCTTCAGCTTCAGCTCATATTGTTGTTTATTTCGTGCGGAGGTGTCTACGTAATGACTGTCATGGTCTCAGAATACAAGGTTATGCGTGTGGTGTTGTAGGAAGAATTCCCTTCATATTCAAGGGAGCTGTTGCAGGATAGATGAATAAGTAGTTAATTATTAGTGGTTGAGCTCAGGTATGCTCATTGATGATGGTGATGCACACTGTTATTGTGTTTGTCTTGTTGAGCAGCTCATCCTCGTCATCCTTTGTTGTGAGTGTGCACGGATGATGACGTCATGTGTATTTGTCTTGAAGGAAAACTAATTGGTAATCTGTGTACAAGCTGTACACAACAGTTAGCTAGAATTTGACTCATTGGCTGTTTTTGTATTGGAATGTTTTGGAGTTGATGTCATAACTTTTTGTTCGTAGTAATAACATCAGGAGGGAGAATATTTTCCAGCTAGTTTAGTGCCTTGATTTGCTCATTGGATGAATAGGATGTTGTTTATGCCATCCAGCATGTCACGTATTTTTTCTTCGTCTCTTCTGCTCCAGAGTAAATTGACTTTCTGCCAATAAGTGACGCTCAAGAGTTTCTGAGAATGAAGGAAGTGACCTCTTGACAGCTTGAAGCTTCGTAGAATTGCCATATCTTTATAATGATAGGTACAACTCTGAGCAACGTATGACTTGTGGACAGAACTCCATTTTGTGAAAGGGTGTTAATGAAAAATGGCCAGGGATGATGAGCGTGTCTGAATATCATTTATTGCATTTATAATGTGCCTCGTAAGACATGACAAGTTGGTCAACTGCGGGAATAATCTTGAATATCTTTGTGGTTGAGAGCTATTTATGATTTCCACAGAACTAATAAGAGAGCGGGAGGGAGGTGTTGGCAGTTAATTTTTTATTACCTCCTACCTCCTCCCATCAGCAGCTCAATTTTGATTGTTGTCGCAGCTAGCTAAACCGTATCAAAATACTGTTAAGTAAGTTTTATTTCATCCTTTGGTAATGGGACCAACACTCAGGGTCATACAGTATTGAGGCAATAAGTTTGTGTGTGTGTGTGTGTGAGAGAGAGTGTGGGAAACAAAAATTATTCGTCAGAAATTAAATGAATGAAACGTATACACAGATTATCATTTGAGCCACTATCAGCATTGCATGAGAGTCTCATTGAGCAAGAATAGCGTGCCACACATTGTGTACTACTATATGAGTCAGAATTAAGATAAATTTGTGAAAGTTTTATGCAATAATTCCCAATTACATTTATGTAATAATAATGTGGTGCTAATCTTATATTCTTACCTTACAGTAATGCCGTCCCGTGAACCTTTTGAGCGAGCCTACACTTTGGGCCAAGTCCTTGGCCAAGGGGGATTTGGTACAGTATATGCCGGGTTCAGACTAAGAGACAGACTACCCGTAAGTCTTTGATATTTCCTCCCCTATTATATCATTTTTTTGACTGACATGATTCCAACCAAATGCGAGTTTAGAAGAAAAAAAAATGAGACTTGTTTCCACCAACATTATTGTTGGGGCTGAGCACGTGTATGTAAACACGGAGCATCTGTTTTACGCTTGAGGAGTTGAGGTGATGAGTACGGAAATTGGGAGCTGGCACCGAAAATCGAGAAGAAAATAAGGAGCTCGATGCGGAACATGTAATGCTTATGCATGCTCTGCATGGCTTTTTGAAGAGAGTAAGCACTTTGCGTGCGGGACAGGAGGTGAAGCTTGAAGTTGGAAAAATATATGTCGTATTATAGTACTAAATAAAAGGGTGCAGGTAGAGTTGAGGAAAATTGTGGTGTTTGGGTGCTTGACTGCATCCGATGAAGGAAGAGAAAACATTTCATGGGACCCCATGCAGGTGTAATGTACTAGCTAGCACTTTGACGGCTTCTTAACCAGCGCAGAATAATACATAGGTATAGGTAATGTAAGCTGGCTCAAGAGCTATAGATTGTAGTATGAGGTAAGGATACGTATATATAGACGGGAGAGCGTGAACGTAAAAGGTAGTGAGTTTACCTTGGCGTTGTTTTTGTTGTTGTCGGGTTTGACCTAGTTTATTTCGGTACACGGCATAGTTGCTACTATTGCCATTACTGCTGCAGTGACTCTCCTGGATTGCTGACGAGTGAGGCCCTGCAGAAATCCTTGATACACGCACACACGCCCCTCTTCGTCTTTTTTCTTCTCTTT